>JASAMY010001551.1:0-261359 GCA_030248085.1 Paralinhomoeus sp. GSCO2_6
CGGTGAGACAGAGAAAAGTGACCGACTGTCGCGACTGTGAAAGTCCGATTTGCAGCACCCGAACGCCGACGAGGCCGACACTGTGGAGCTCAGTGAAGCTAGCGAGAGCGGCGGCTGCATGCCGCCCTGCGCCCACTTAACGAGGTAGTTGGTCTGTCGTCATCGTCATCGACGCGCTCACAGTCGCTCTCGCGTTCAGTTGCTCGGCGTGCAAGTCGTCGGCCGACTGCCTCTGGTGCGACCACCG
This sequence comes from Paralinhomoeus sp. GSCO2_6, assembly GCA_030248085.1. NCBI lineage: Eukaryota > Metazoa > Nematoda > Chromadorea > Monhysterida > Linhomoeidae > Paralinhomoeus > Paralinhomoeus sp. GSCO2_6. The sequence continues at coordinate 248 of JASAMY010001551.1, forward strand.
ACAGCGCTGCGTGCCCACCAACGAGTTCGTCACCTCCTTCCTCTACGGACAGTGCCTCGAGTGGACCGAGACCAAGTACCCGCAGTGCTCGATGCAGTCCGCCGGTGCGTCTCGCTTCTTTCCGTCACATTGCGGGGCCGACGACGCCCAGCGCAGCGTGTAGGGAGCGCGGCCTGCGAGACGCACCAGTCGTGCGAGGCGTGCCAGCGGTCGAGTCCCGAGTGCGGCTGGTGCGACGACGGCACCGACACGGGCGTCGGTCGCTGCCTGCGCGGCGGGCCGTCCGGCGGCGCTGTCGACGCCGTCGACAACGCCACCTGTCCCCAGAGCCGCTGGCACTACTTCGGCTGCCCCTCCTGTCAGTGCAACGGCCACTCGACGTGCGCAGTGGACGAGCTGACGGGAAAGGCGAGCTGCGTCAAGTGCGCCAACAACACCGAGGGCGAGCACTGCGAACGCTGCCTTCCGTTCCACTTTGGTCAGCCCATCAATGGTGGCAGTTGTACAGGTGACATCATTTATTTGCGCTGCACCGCGCCAACGCGACAGCGGGTGACGCGTCGTCCACACGTGGCAGAGTGCCAGTGCAATGGTCGCGCCACGAAGTGCGACCCGGACTCGGGCAGGTGTTTCTGCAACACGAAAGGCGCCAGTGGCGAGCACTGCGAGACCTGTGATCCCAAGTACGTGGGCGACGTCAGGAACCAGACCTGCTTCTGTGAGTCGTTCCGCTAATTTGGCGCAACGTTCGCCCAACTCACGGCTCGCGGTCTCGTTCAGTCGAATTGGTAATGGACTACGTGTTCCAATTCAAGTTCGGCCTCGACAAGCAGGACATGCACCTGAGTAGGATCAACTTCATCGCCAGACCCACGCAGTCGGGCCGCGACGTCGAGTTCACCATCTCTTGCATCGGACAGTCGTCGCTCGTCAATCTGACCGTCTACTCGGGTATAGCCGCGCTCTTGGACGGCCCGACAAAACTGAGGCCCCGACACGCGCAGTCGCAGGCAACTTCGCCGCGGACGATTCGGTGGGCCTGCCGAGCTCGACCGGCTCCGACAGCGGCCGACTGCGCGCCTTCTGGGCGGGCCGGGCGTGCGTGGGCGGCGTGAAGGAGAAGCGGACGTTCGCTGCGGACCGCTTCGAGTTCGGCACCGACGCGAACACGACCTTTCTCGTGAACGTCTACGACTTCGCCACCCCCTTCGAGATCGACATCTCCTTCGCCTACAAGCAGGGCATGCCCATCGTGCAGTTCATCGTCATCTTCGTGTGGTGAGTCGACAGAGCAGATCCACATGGGCGCAATATCGCGACAATCAATCACATTTTGCATCCACAGCGTCTTCTTTGGCCTCCTCGTCAGTCTGGCCGTGTTTTGGCGCGTGAAACTCCGCTACGACGCCTACCGACGCCGACGGGACGCGAAACGCATGTTGAAACAGATGGCGGAGCGCCCGTTCGGCACAGTGACCTTGGCTTTTGACTCTGCCGGCAACTGTAAGGAAGTTGGCACCCCCGACGCCGCGACGGCGTCGAAGAAGAAAGGCAGGGCCGCCGACTCGGACAGGGCCAAGGTAGGTGGAGTGGGGTTGGAAAGGAGGTGTCGAGCATGCAACCGGCCGGTGGACGCGCCCAGTTGCTGCCGGTGGGTCCGATCACTGTGGAGCCTTGCTTCGACTACAAAGCGGCTGTGATGACGGTCGCGGTGCTGCTGCCGACCGGCGGCGAGCGCGGCTCCTACGCGCCAGCCGGTCGCGCCGGTCTGGCGGTCGGCAGCACTCTCTGCCAGCTCTCGCCCACGCAAGCCTCCCTGCTGCGATCGCACGGTGCGCACGGACACCGCGAGGGAGGGAGCGGGCGAAGCGGAACGTGTACCTTGCAGACGACGACGACCAGTGCGCGTCCGGCCAGAAGGGCAGGCGGTCGGCGCTGTTGGGCGGCTGCATCGACATGGTGCGTCGACGGAGCTCGTCGGGGCGCCCGCCGCCCGAGGTCCGATCCTCGTCGGCTCGCCGCCGGTCGGCCAGACGTCGGAGTCGGCAACGTCATCGGCCGACAGCAGACGCGTCCGACCAGTCGTGATCCGCCTGTCGACCGGCTCAATCGCCGACGCCCGATGTTTTGCTCCCAGTTTCGCGGCTGCCACCGTTGTGTACTTAACTGACTTTCGAGTTGTGATACGTGACGGTGCATTTGTTGGCTTCTAAGCTTTTTATGGCACAATCATGTCTGTTGAATTGTGCGATCTACGACTGATGTGTAGATTGGAGTGAACCAGAAGCGTATTATGCTGCTGTTTGCTTACGTGTTGAACCAGAACAATGCAGACTCACCTTTGGTGGTGCAAGTCGCACGCACCATTGCTCTGTAGCAGAGCTGCTTACGCAGTCGTCTCGCTCGAACAGTCGATCGGACCTCCACAGATCCCGCCGGGCCAGAGGCCGTGGGGTGCTCTCATCTCGAGACATCCGATCAGACGATTCGTTCAAGACGTGCGTTCGTCGGCAGGCAGCGATTGACTCGTGCTGACGACAAGCCGCCAATTCTAGCAGTCGCCGCCGTGGACGACACTGTCGTCAGCCTACAAACTCGTTGATGGCTAGCGGCGTCGAGCCGATGCGCCGCCGCCGCCGGCAGCCGCCGCGCTCGTATAATGGCATTCTCGGTAGCGCGGCGTCGGCGCGGCATCGCATGGATGTATATTCCAGTTGGTGGGGCCGTGTCTTTCGCCGCCGACCGCCCTCTCGACAGGCCCGGCCCGCCCGTCGACCGTCGCCGCGCCTACCAGCGGCGGCGGCAGCGGCAGCGGCAGCACCTTTGAATAATGGGGCCCGCACGCAAGCGAGCGCGAGGCAGCAGGGCACTTCGACAGCCGGTCGCGACTTCAATGCATAGCTAATCAACTTCCAATGAGTGCCGCCGCTTCTGCAGCCGAGCACACGCGACGCGCACCCTTCTACAAGTCGGCCTGCGCCGAAAATGCGTCGGCGAGCAGGGCGCCGAAAATGCGTCGAGATGAGCGTCGACCGAGCGTCCTTTCTGAAGTCGACATAAATGACGACAGAGCCGGAATCGTCGCCGCCGCGAATTTAGTTCTAAATCAACCGGGCCCAATCAGTCGCCTGCCGTTTATGGAAGCGTCGGGCCGAGAATGTCGTCAGTGTGACACCGCCCAAGTTGCCATAACGACAAAACAATTAAGACAATTAGAGCCGGTCCGTTGATGCGACACTTGGAGAGGATCGTCAATGAACCCGCTCAAAGGGGCAGTGGGGGACGCGCGACTGACGACTGGCATCGGTGCGCCGCCAGAGGCGCCGACAGCGGCGCTGCGCTCAGACATTCCGAAGATGACGACTCCTGATAGGCGCGGAGGAAACAGGAACGCCGGTGAGGTTCGGAGGCAGATCAGGGACCCTGATAAGAAGCGTGTACGAGGTTGACGACACCTACTAACTACTACAACTGGTCGACGCGCAACGCAGCACTGAACGGACGCTCATTCGTGTCACCCCACGCTGACGGTCGCAACAACAACAAAAACAGCCGAGCCTAACTGCGGGCCGCAAAAGCCGACAGAGAAACGTAGGCAGTGCTGCGCCGGCCGCCGGCCGCCAGGCTGGGATTGATCTCGGCAAGTCGACATGCGCGAGAAAGTACAGTGTCCGACGCAGTGTGCCGCAGCTCTTTGTTCGGGGGCGCGCCTCTGGCTTGCCAGGTGCCGCGTGCGAGAGAACGCAGCGGCGGCGGCCTACTGCCAACCGTCGTCTCTCGCGCGCCCCCCTAGGCGAGGCGGCCGTGTCGACTACAGAAAGAGGGACGGCTACTACTGGCCGCCGCTGTAAGAGCGCGCGTGAGACCGGTCGAGTGCGAGCCGGAGCCAGTGGTGGTAACGGACACCGGCGAGCGACGGTGTATGCAATCGACACCGCACGAAGCCGCAACCAGAGCACGTCCACCACACCACCACCAAACGCTCTACCCAGCCCAGCGAAGAAACCAACGATAGCAGCAGCACGCCAACGCTGACGACAGCGGTAAAACAGCAACGCGCTACGCTACCTAACCGCGCTAGACCGACTAACAACGCGGCACGTTCGACGTATGTATATTAGCTCGCGTTAGCATTCTGGAGCGAAAACACAAGGGGGAGCAGCGCTCGTGTGATGACGGTTTGCTAATTGATTGCGATTCATGCACTCCGTCAGTGAGTGTGCTGCACTGCTTACTCTATCGATACAGCAATGGCCACATCCATGACGAGCGCTTGCTCCACTTGAACAGCACCCACCACCAGCTAACAAGGTGACGTCATGTATTTGTACACGCGCCTTTCGTTCCACAAGTCGTCTCAGCGCCCAGCCGCACAATGGTATGACTTTGGCTTCTGAACAAACAGGTTCAATCAACATGAACTGTGGTGGTACACATGGAAGCACGTGAGAAAAAATGAACGCGAGCAGCCTCTGAGATCTTGGTGGATTGTCGTCATAAGAACCTTCAGCAGTAGCAAATACTGTCTTCATTGGCTGCTGTGCTACAGGACGGGGTCGAACCCAGGCTCAGTCGAGTGACTCGTGCGTATGGAACACCACTCCATCTCATGTGCGCGCCAATGTACGGAAAAATATGCTTATAAAGAAGGCGAACTTTACCGTCTACTGGGCTGAGGTCGTTCACCGGGGCCTCCGAAGCGAGTGTCTCCACGTGGGGTTGAAGCGAACGTGCCAACCCCTCTGATGGCTTCTTCGTAAGTGGACGGCCAGCTGATCACTGAGCGGCGCCGATTGTTGGCGGGCTGAACGAGAGAGCGACTGGCCAGTGAGGCGATGTCATGGGGTGGGTCGTCTCTGCGGGCGGCAGTACCGCCGTGTCGACGCTTCTTGAGGACGACGGACAGCAGGGAGCCGACGTCGTCGACCACGTGGTCCGCGTGCGGTCCCAAGTGGTCGCAGTCGCCCACGCCCGACAGCACGGCCACGGTGCCCTTGAGCTTGGCCGACTTGCCCATGCCAATGTCGGCCATAGTGTCGCCCACCACGATGGCTTCCTGCGAAGGCGGGCGTGCACACGGCCCCTGGCAGCTCAACAGAAAGCAGGCCACCTTGGGGACGACGCCTAGCGCCTCGCAGATCTTGAGCGCGTTGTGCGCGTCCGGCTTCGGCTTCGTGTCGTCGTCGTCGCCGCAGACGACCACGTCGACCAGGTGCTCCACCTCGAACTGGCGCAGCGCCTCCACCGTGCCCTCAAGAGAGACACGAGTGTTCGCCTCGACAAGGACGCCCGCAAGGAAGAGCAAAGCAGTGCCGACTTGGCGGTTGTCGGCCGTGCAGACGGCGACCTTGATACCGTGCCCTCGAAGCTCCGAGAAGAGACTCTGGATGTTCGTCAGCGACTTGACCGTCGTCACGCTGCTGCTGTCGCCCTCCTCCCAAGCCTTGTCGATCACCTAGAACCACGTCCGTGTATGAGCGCGTGCGTCTGCGTCCTGCGGCGTAAAGTTTACTTCGACAGCGGCGTCTTCTGGGAGGCCGTGCCGAACGAGCAGCTCCACGAGGGCGGCGTGCGTCTCTTGCATCGTCGCCTCTAAAGAGCGAGTCGCAGAGACGCGACTCCTTTCCTCAAGGCGTCACCAGGCGCCCCACCAGCCAACAGGCCGGGCCGAAATCGATTCTCCGCGGGAGAAAAGCCCAGCCGTTCCAAGACCTGCGCAGCTATGTCCTTCGATTTCAGACCACTGGCAGCCTCGATCCTAGAGATGACGACGGGACAGACTGGACCAGACTATCGGAAAGTCAGTCATAGAAAAAACCAGCCTGGCGGCGGTGCCGAGTGCCCAGGGCGTCCACATGGCGTTGAAGCAGATCAGCGTGCCGTCCTTGTCGAAAATCACCAGGGACGTCTTGCCTTCCTCGGGCTTGCCCCTCTCCTGTGTTCCTTGCTCGAGCTGCTCCGACGACGACGTCGTCGCGGTCGACAACGAGCGAGATTCCAGCAGCACCGGCTTCTTATGCGCAGTCAATTTCGATCGAGACTGGTGGAAGAACGCGTCGACGACACCGCCGGTTGAAGTCGACCGTCTCCTCCAAGTCGACCACTGCGGCCGGCTGTTCCAGGCGAGTCCGCTGCCGACAGGAGGCCGGAGCCGCACGGCGCGCCACATCCCGAACTCGTGTTGTCCAAGGCACGGCAAAGACGCCGATGCGGCGAATTCCGGACAAGTTCGGCGCTGCAACGAGCCCGTTGGGCCGCCCGCCGCGCGCGGCCACGCATCTCTAGCCGCGACTTTGACCCTGGGAAATGTCCACCGAGCCAGGCGGGCAGCGACAGCAGCCGGCCCTGCTCGCTCTCGGCGGCCGCCGACAATGCCGACGGCACTGGCAAAGCAGAGCGTCGACGCAGCGAAGCAGAAACAGGAATCGGCAGTCGCGAACCGAGCAGTTACAGTAACCACCGAATTAACGTCGAGTAACCAAAAATTTTACTCTGTCAACACTGGTGCAGTGCACAGCGAATAAGCTCCGGTCCTCAGCCGCCAAGCAGCATCCGAAAGAAAAAACACAGCCGCCGCGCCACAACAGTTCCAAACACGCGCTTCGTTCCTCTGCCAAGTACGCGCTATCCAAACGGCGGGCAGATAAACTAGCGGCGTCAGCGACAAGCGCGGCGGTACAGTAGAGTACAGCCTCTACATCAACAGCCTTACAACCTCCGTTCCGTCTCGTAGAGAGCGAGTGAGCACACCGGTAGGGGGGAGTGTGCGCGTGTAGTCAGAGCCGTTGCTCGACTAGCGTGGCTGCTGGGCGACGAGTCGACTGAGTCGGTCGGAGGGCGCCAGCTGCATGGGCCCCATGCGAGACGAGTCCACATCGGCCGCGCCCTCCCAGTGCTGGAGCCGGTAGCGGACGTCTGCACGCACGCGCCGCACCGTCAACCGGGGAACAAAGCGCCAGAGCGACTCAAAAAGAAATACGCACGATGGTGCGTGATTTCGACGCTGATCCAGTCACCGAGCGCCACCATTCGCACGGCGAGCGTCGACAGCGTGGGCGCGGCGGGGCGCGACACGCCCACCTCCTGTAGCAAAAATGTCGACTGGTGAGGAAACACGACTGACGGTGGTGGCTGCCGATGACCTGCAGCTGTTCCAGCAGTTCCGTCTCGCCGATGCCGCGAGGTCCGGTCCAGAAGACGAGCCAGTAGAGCAGGCGGTCGAGCGGCTCGGTCAGCGCCGCCGGCATTTGGAGCGCCGCCGGCGGCGGAGCGAGAGAGCGTCCGGCGGCCGACGAACGAGCGGTGGCCTTCAGCACGAGCTTCATGTCCTGGCAGGGATCGTGACTGCGCCCTGCGATCGCGCGAAGTCCGCTTGCGGGTCAACAGAACGAACCCGCAACCGCAAACAGTCACTCACTGGCCAACGGTTTCATGCCGAAGACGCCCTTGAGCGAGCAGATGGAGAGACGACAGCGCTCCGGCGACATGCACAGGTCGAACTCTTCCTAAACACAACCACCACGGGCTGAGCCAAACAGCGTCACACTCATAAGACATACTTTCAAGAGGGCATTCGAGGTTGGATTCGCGTGACGACGATGACGGGTTGACGGCGAGTCCACCCTTCAGATCATCCCCATGCAATTGTGCTTCAACGCCGGCCTGGACGCCACGGACCTGCTGAACAAGCTGCGTCACCGTCACGCCAAGGGTGAAGACCGCTCCCTGGGGACACTGACGGCTCGGGTGACGCTGGTGTGCGTGCGTGTTCAGGGGAGACGTGGATGGGACTGGACCTGCAGAAGGAGACGCTGACCGACAACCTCAAGGCGTGCGTCTGGGAGCCGGCGCTCATCAAGCAGAACGCCATCACGGCCGCCAGCGAGGCCGCCTGTCTCGTCCTGTCCGTCGACGCGACCGTCAAGAACCCAAAGTCCAAGAACGAGATGGGACAGTGAGAAACGTGACGGCGACGCAGCGTTTCACTCCAGTCTAGACCACTTAGTCCTAGGCACCACAACTGCGTAGCTGCGGCGTTCTCATGATGCATCGTTGAGTTTGAATCGTGATTTTGCTAGTGGCGTGTTCTTTCGGCAAAAAAAACTGCAAAAGTCGAACGCGTAATTAAGGTAGAGCCATTTGTGCTTGTTTGCCGCCCTATCGGCATCATCAATTATGCGCGCTCGCTCGCGTCGCCGGGTGGGTGCAGCGCGTTCATCCGTTCCCTTTCAGTAAATTGCGGCGTCGCACCGCTAATTCGGCTAGTTTGCGTTGCGCTTGCGTCAGTAGTGCTCTTTCCAAGGTCAAAATCGGCACGACCTTCCGAGTGCGAGAGAGCAATGGGCGGCGTTCGAGCGACATGTCGACTTGTGCTGCTGGCGACGTTGGTGGTCGCCCTGCAGTTGGCAAAGGACGGGCCCCAGCTGGCGGAGGCGACACTGATCAGTGGCCTCTTCCGCAACGCCGGCAGGCGCAGTGGGCCTGCGCTTTGGCACCTGCACTACAAGCGAGCCGGTAGCGTAGACAGGTACTCTGGTTGGCTTGTACCACTGTCCCAAATAAAAGTTGCATCGAAAGCACCGCGCAGGTTGCCCACTAGTGGTGGCGACGACGGCTACGCCTTTTCGTGGCCGCGAAGCGGCGCCTCAGAAGAACGACGCTAACAACCTGAGTGGCGGTCGTGCCTCGCGATCAACCGTCAGTCACTGTCGACGGTGAATGTTGAGGCGCGAAAGGTGCGACGTGAGCCGTGGGCGACTTGGTGTAAAGCCCGCCGCGCTGTGCCGAGCACGGACTAATTGGTGGGCCAGTAATGGAGCGCCACGTGCCATCGTACACAGTACCATATATTCACGTACAATAGGACGCGCCAAACAAATAATATACGCGGTTGGTAACGCGCAGGAAGGACAGAGGAAACGAGCGTCGATCACACAGCAGCTTACATTGTTGTACCCATAGCGAAACCATGCATATGATGATGAAAACACAACGCGCGAAGGAAGGTCTCACAATATCGCTACTGTTGTAGGAAGTTACCCCTCGTGTTGTAAGTTGGCGGCGCGCCTACGGGTAAGACTAAGTACACACGGAGACGCGAGGCGAGGTACCCGACGATTTCGCGCGACTACGGTAGGTGATGATGATGATGACGGTGGTGGTGGAGGAGGAGGAGCGCTTGGGCACGACGAAAAGAAGCAACGAGCACATCCCGTATAAATTCGACGCGCAACAGCCTCCACGGAGCAAGTCGGCAACAACAACAACAACAGGGAACGAACGAAGACCGCGTGTGCTCAGGCGGACGCGACGGAAGCGGCGACGGCGCAGACCCGGTAGAACGTCAAAGTGTACTCGTCGTAGGATTTGCCCAATTCGTTGTCGGACGCCGCGAAGTCGCACAGCTGCAACAAGCGGAGCGCGTCTCCGTTTGCGCCACAGTGCTGACTGCGGTCACAGGTGCTCGCTCACCCCAGAGGAGTAGCCGACGCGGAAGGTGTGAGTGCTGCGAGCGAAGCTGCCCACCGGCAGCGCGAACACACTGCCGCCGTCTGCGTAAAGCGGATTCAGCGCCGAGTTGTCGGCGCCGCGGCCACCGCCGCCGCTGGGCCTGCCACGCATGCGGACCAAGTCGCACACGTCGCCGACGCTCTCCAACTGGACGCAGTAGTCGACGCGTCGCGCTCCGCCCGTTCTGAACGCCGCAACCGAATGTCGACAGGCCGAAACGTCAACGGCCGAAAACGCCATTACGAGAAGTGAATGTCCAGATCGACGGTCGGCATTTCCGCGGCGACGGGCACGAAGAGCTCGAAGCGGCCCACAAATGCAGTGCCGCAGCTCTGGCGGGGGCAGTAGCGCCCGTCGAGCGTCACGTTGTAAAAGGGCAGCGTCATCGTCACGTCGAGAGCGCCGTCGACGGCGGGCGGCCGTTCAAGGCGCAGATTGTCATTGTCGACTGCCGGTGGTAGCGGTTGACGGGACCGCGTCACGAGGCCCATATCTTGGGCGGAGGCGCAGCACTGACGCTGACAGCTCCAGTCGTTGGGACAGTGCGCCAGCGGCGGCGGCCGACCCTCGTCGCCCCAAGGAGGCGGCTCCCAGGGCACGAGCGGCGGCGGCGGCGTGTCTACGTTGACGATGTTGTCGCCTGCGCCTTTAGACGGCGGCACGGTCGTTGAGCCGTTCAGGACGCCGACGAGCGACGGCGCCGGCTGGCGGACGACCGGCGGCGGATGCTGCCGACCCAGCCAGTCCAGGACGTAGAGCGCCGTCATTGACACCAAGCTAATTTGGAGGAGAAATTGAGTTGCGGGCCTGCGACTGCGAAGCGCATGCTACGTGCTCACCAGAAGGCCATGACGGCGACGAGGACGACGATGGTCGCTTGTACGGTCCGGTTGCTGCACAAGCCGTGCTGATGCTGGCAGTTGCGGCAGTGCCTAGAAACGAACAGTCGCGTAGTCTCCTCGACCTGCCCATGCGACAAACGGTCTCAAGTCACTTGTAGTGTTCGTAAATGTCCTGCTGACTGCCGGGCAAGTCGGCCGTTGCGAGATTGTTGGTGGGCGACTTGAAGTGGTTGGCCTTGCGGCCTCGGCGAATCGGGTGCGAGGGCGGCGAGGAGTAGAGACTCGCCCGACTCGCCGACAAGTAGCCGCTGGCCGATGGAGTGAACGAATGCCGACTCGATGACGCCAAGTCGCTGTGTGACGCCGCTGCAATCGGCGCTTTCCCTCTTCGACACCTCACAGACGCCTGTTGAGGTGCGCTACACGCACCCAAGCTGAGCGTGGAGCGAAGCTGCTTCAGCTTCGCTATGTACGTGAGCTTTTTGGAGAGCTTTTCGATTTCCTCGATTTTGTTCTCAAGGTTCCCTGTGAGCTTGTACAGCGCTTGCATGGCCGCCACGGTCTCGTAAAAAACTTTGTCCTGTAAGGATTGCATTCAGCAGAGTGCGCAGTATGCGAGAGAGACCGACTGATCAAAGCCATACATCGTTGACATGCAGAAACTCTCCGTCGTCAGTGACGGCCTCGGGCATGATGTCCTTCAGTTCCTGGGCGATCACTCCCACCTTAAGGCGGTCATCGTCCGACAGGCCCCACTCCTGAGCAAAATCCGGCCTGATTTTGTACTGGACGATGCGAACGCGCTGCAGCCTCTCGAGCGCATTGGCTGGGTCGACCTGAAGAATGAGGCCTTGCCGTAGACTGTGACGCTATGTTTGTGGAGTCGGACGTACGCTCTCGATCTCCTCCTTGACGCGCCGGTCCGAGACGTGGACGACGCCGCCGGTGGTGGCGACATTGCCGTAGACATGGAGCTTCGCCTGGTTAGCGATGGGCAGAGGCGTCTCACCGCCGACAATGACGACGCCGGGGTGGGCGATGGTGGCGGGCTCGCGGCCGCGCTTCCAGGGCACGTCCGCGTCGACGCTCTCGAACATGCCGGGGTTGGTGGCGCGGACGATGACCTTGTCCGAGGCCTGCGTCCGCACCGCGACCGCCTGGCCGTTGGCCAGCACCGCCTTCAGACTGACGACCAGACTGAAGAACTTCTGGTCGGGGTTGGGCTGACTGCGCTTCCGCTGGTTGTTCGACGTCGTGATCGAGAAGTGCAGCCGGTTCACCGTCATCTTCGTCACCATCGAGTGGCACAGTCGATCGATTCTGCAACAGTGGCCTGCCAGCTGACGTGACAAGCGCAAGAGAGCTAGCGTCCCTTTGCGAACCTCTCTGGGACGAAGTCCTGGAATTTGCGATCGGGAGTGGTCCGCCGGATGACGACGGTGCTGGTCGGCACGTCCGTCTTGACGCCGCAGAAGCCGAGTTGGTAGAAACGAATCTCCTCCAGTTTGCCGTTGTAGAGAACGTAGCGCGCGTCGCAGTGATGGTCGACGCTCACGGACGTTGTGATCTGAGCAAACAAAACTAAGTCGGTTGCCCCCACACAATCGCCACTGAAGTCAAGACCGCACCTGAAAATGATTTTTCTTTTGATTGACAAACGCGCCATCTGTCGGCGAGTACTTGAAGCCCTTGTCGGCCTGTACGAAGAAACCAAACGTCTTCCTAAAATTGTCGTCAGGCTCCAACGCTGTCGACACCGCCATAAAAGCCGAAACCCGTACATGGGAACGGAGTGTTCATCGTACACCGGGTGCCAGGTCTCTCGCTGATAATCCGAAAAGTTGATCGGCCGGTCTTCTTGGCCGAACATGTCAACGGAGCTCATTCCGTCGTCAGACATCGCTTGCGCGACCACAGCTGAACAGATCACGTGTGACGCACGCAGCTGTGACGACATAGTGACTGGGAGAGACATATCATCGGGTTTGATCAGGTCAACTGCTTTACGCGCGCCATAGGCCGCAACGTTGGCCCCAGGGCCAAGGAGAAGCGCGCACCTGGTTCGGCTTTCACCATGGTGACGGAGCCTGGCTTGGGCCTCTTCCTGCTCGAGGCGGAGAAGCTGTCGAGCTCGGATTCGGGGTGATTGGGTAGACTGGCCAGGTTCAGAGCCAGCTCGGCCACGTTGCCCGGCAGAACGGGACTCAGATTCACTGAAGTGCCCACTGCTGAAGTCCATCGGCAGTGGGCAGCGCGCGTGCTCGACTGACCGCCTCTCTGGTCGGGCGACACGAGCTGCGGAAGGTTGGTGCAGCTCGGCGGATGAGGAAAGGGGCTGAACTGGCCGACGGGACTCGTGAGCTGAGCCGTCTGCGCGGGCGCCGCGGCCGTGTGGTGAACGAGGGCGCTGGGAGTGCTAGGAAAGTCCTGCTCCGTGAGGTTCAGGTCGGGAAAGGCGGAGGAGGAGGAGGAGGAAGCGCCGCCGAGCAGCAGCGCCTGCTGTTGGCCGCCGAAGGCCTGCGCTTGTCGACCTCCTGTCGACGTCGACGTTAGCAGACCCGGTAGCGCGCGGAGAGCATGCGATGCGAGCGGCCACCCACCAGCGGGGTCGACGCGAGTGGGCGGGTAGTAGGGACTGGCGGTGGAGACGGAGGAGGGACTGTGGTCGGACTTGACGCCGTTGGTCGAGCCCTCGGCCGGACTGTGCACGTTGATCTGGCGCGGGTGGGTCGCCATCGAAGTGGGCGAGGCGGTGGCGTCGAAGAGGGACTTGACGAACTGCTGTTGCTGACGGTCGTCGCCCGTCTGCAGTCTGCAACGGCGAGCCAGCTCCCTTTCCGAGCCGCGCAAAGACAACCGGACGAGCTCACTCGGCGCTGTTGCTCATGACGTACTGCAACAGGTCGATGTCCCCATCGAGCAAGTCGTTGAAGTGAGCGACGTCTGCAACGCAAATCCACAGCTGCTACAGACAGGCAGACGAGTGTAGCACAGAAAGCCCACCTAAACTGTTGGGCGGACTACGCGAGCCGGAACCTGAGTGATGACTGTCAGCCGAATCCATGTCGTCTGGAGTTAAGAGAGCAGATCAGTAGTGTGACGGTCATTTGGAGAAGGCTGAAAGAAACAAAGGTTCCATAACTAGCCTACGAATCGCGAGAGTCGCGCCATTGTCCTCTGTCTTGGCAAGCAATGCACGTATGTACCTACCCCATGCAGGGTCGAGCAAATTCAAACAAGGCAAATGAGTGCCCTGCGGAGAAACGCCGCCGGCTGCGCAGGAACTCGCGAGGACCGCAGAACGCGAAAAGCGAAAGGGGTAGTCAGTCGGCGCACACGACTCTGGCGACTGTCATCGCGCCGGGCGGGTCGCCACGCGCTGCGTGGGGGCAGAGGGCCGACGACGGATACCGGGGGGGGGGGGGGGGGAGGAGAGAATCGCGCGGGAGGGGCCGTAGCCGTATGAATAAAGGCACGGCCGGCAGGCAGACGCAGGCAGCAGCAGACGTGGGTCGGAAGGCGGCGCTCGGCTCGGTCAGAGAATGTGTATTTATGCGAGCCGCGAGCGGCTGGGCGAGCAGCCAACCGGCCCAGAGGCGGCGTCGTCGGCCTCGCACATAGCCGACGGGGCGGCGGGGCCGGCCGGCCGGCCGGCGGCCCACTCGTTTTCTGGCGCCCGCGTCTCGCGCCCTGCGCTCTGGAGGCTTTTGTTGTTGTTCTTCCCATACACATGTGGCGCGTCAGGCACGGACAGGCACTGTGCTGAACCGCAAGGCAGTCGCTCTCTCTCTCTCTCCCAAGGACGCCCGCTAGGGGCCGGCGCCGGCGCGAGAGGGAGACGGCGGCGGCGGCGGCGCCGTGTCTCCGGCGCTGAGTTGGGAAAGCGAGCAGACAGACGGCAAAGAAACAGGCGGCGGAGATAGCGTGTCGAAAAAACGACCTTGCCGAGGATGGGAATGGTGGGAGTGGGGGGGGGGGGGGGGAGAGAGAGAACGGAGCGGCGCGGCGCCTGTCTGTTTCCACGCGTCCGCGCGCAGCCAACGTCGTTTAGGCCGCGACTGAAGGCGCGGCGTCGCCGCGGGCGCGCATGCGCAAACCCTTCGTTCGTGTCGCAGCCGCGGATTCCTCCTGACTCCGACAAACGTGCCTCGAAATTTTCAAATGAAAGAGACATTCTGAGCAGGGTCGAAAACGCTGCTCCAAATTGTGAACAATGTCTGAACACGGACATGTAACATGTAATGCATATGTACATGTACCTGTGTCTTCACATGCATTGCACCTGTACCTGTACACCTAGCCTGCGTCAACGTCGCGGCCATCATAGCACCCGCTTAGGTAAACGTGGAACCCAAGTTCTCGACGAACACTTTTAACCACTAGCTAATTTTGTCTTTAAAAATCCGCAGAAATGAGTGGCGGCGAAGAAGAGCCGAGCACGGCGCAGCCGTCGACGTCGACGGGAGAGAGCGGCGTGGGCGGCTTCCGGGAGCTGCTGCGCCTCGCGACGAGCCACCAGCCGAGCACGCTCGGCTCGGGCCGCCGAGCGCAGCAGACGAAGCTGACGGCGCTCGACGTCAAGGTGGAGCTGGCGCACCGCGAGCACACGCTCTACTGGGAGCATCTGAAGCGCGTCGTCGCCTACGTGGAGCAGCTGACGCGCTCGACTCCGCCGGTGGCGCTGCCGCTGCCCATGACGAGCGGCCAGCGCGAGCGCGCGCGCAAGGAGGCGCTGCCCGTCGACCACTGGTCCGTCTACAACTACCTGCAGGAGGCGGCCGAGTCCGAGCAGCTCGTCGTCTACCCTCGCCGACGCATGGCCGGCGACAGCGACGACGCCCGTCTCGAGCGCCTCGAGCGCAGCGCCGCAGCCGAGGCGGCGCTCTACGCGGCGCTGGGCCGTCGGCAGCGTCAGCTGCACGAGCAGGCGATTCGGACGTGTCTGCAGCACCTCTGCTGGTACTGCAACGACACGTTCGTGCGCGAGGAGAAGGAGCTGCGCGAGGTGAAGCGCGCGCTCGCCGAGGTCAACCGGCTGGAGAAGCGCGTCGCGGGCGCCAAGAAGCGGCAGAAGGCGGAGCTGCTGGCGCGCGAGCTCAACGGCGCCGTGAACACCTTCGAGCGGCGCGCCAACGCCGTCGTCGACCTCTACTTCAACACCTTCGACGACGAGCTCGAGAAGCACCGCCGCGCGCGCCGCCGCCTCCTCGCAGCCCTGCAGCTACACCACCGACAGTGCGCCGACGACATCGACCGCGTGCTCGGCAGCTCCGCCGTCGACAAGTGACGCGTCGCGCCGCTGCCCAAACGACACCTCATGGACTGACTGACCATAGTGCTTGACCGCGACTGACTAGCCTACTCTCGCTCCTGTCATGACCTGCGCTAGTTAAGACTGAGTCTCCGCTGTTGCGCATGACAAAACACCAACGCAGAACGAACGAATATTACCGATGATGTCTTCATGTACTGTGCACGAAAAGGCTGGTTTGTGCAACTCAGTTACGAGTGGCTGTATACACTGTCGACGTGGTGGTCATGGAAGACGTGGAAGTGGGACACACCCTGCGTCAAGTCTTCACGTGCACTATCCGCAATGTCCGACATTTTAGTGGCGAGCACACTGCTGAACACAAGTATATGTATATACAAGTACATATATGACTGACGGGCGACGACTACACAGGTTTGTCGACCATGCTGTACTTGACGCACAAATTGTTACAATTGCAAAATATACAAGTTTGCAATTGTTGCAATACATACACCCAGACTTTGAAAATTTTGCCGTTCAGACGATGGTCCATTTAGGGAGGGGCGTAATTACAGGAGGAGGGCTTATAAACTCAAAGTGGTCTTAGGAGGGTGTATAATTATAGGGGGCGGGGGGCTAATTATAGAGTTTACGGTATTCTCTGTCGAGAGTCCGTTATGGTTGCAGTCAGCGGCGGCACCCAACTCGCAGCAGTAAAAACCTTGTTTTTCGACCGCTCATGTGTCATGTCATGTCATGTGTCAACAAACCAGTAAATCAAATCCCAAAAACTACACCAACTACATTACACTATCCGACTGATGGGCACGAAGCCTTGACTGTGTGCGTAGCTTGTGAATGTAGGTAATTGCGAATTCGAAACTATTCGGTGCCACACTGAAGCAACTGTGTGTGCAAAACCGTCAGGGGGCAGACACTGGGACCGTCCGTGGTCATGCGCGATCGGTCACGACGGCCGTGTACGACAGCGCATGCCGTCTACAGCGCGACTTGTGGACTGACAGCAACCAGTAACGATTTTTTCTTCAACACATGGCACGAGCGAAGAGCACCGTCGTCGCAGGCGGGTGGGTTGGTGGGCAAGTTTCGCTCCAGATGGGTAAGCAGGCAGGCAGGCAGAGATGTCGCTCGACGGCTTAGAGTCGCGGTCCTCCTCGGCGGATGAGCTGTCGCTGGCCAGGCGGTCGCCACCGGTCGATGTCGCGAATGCGGAAGCGATCCTTGCGAAAGTGCTTGATGAAGTCGCGCGTGACGAAGGCGCCGTGGTCGAGCACGCTCCGAATCTGGGGACGGACCTCGCCGACGGGGCCGGCCATGAGTTGCGGGTGGCGCCACTGCATCTCTCGCGTCATCTCCGTCGCCGACACGCCCTCAAACGTCCTAAATTGAATCCATCAGTTGTTCTGGTCGCGCGGAGCGTTGTGGCAGCGGCGTGACGGACGGACCAGTTGCAGTGGATGGGCGTCTCCAGTTCGAGCTCGACGAGCACGTCCCGTATGGTGTCGTAGAGGCAGGCGGGCATGTCGACGGAGCGGAGGTACGAGGTGACCGTCGGCCCCGACACCGCACCTGACGGCACAACGCGGTGGGGCGTCCGTGGCGGCTCGAACTTGGGATCGGCCGCCGGCACAATTTCCTCAAAGCGCTCGATGACCAGAGGTCGTCCTGCTGCAGCGCCCTCCTCAGCCATTCTCCTGGACGGTCAAGCCAATTTTCTTCTGGACAAGATCAGAATGGTTTGCAACAAATTATACCAATAGATTATGATTTCATAATTACAACTTGTTCTAGCATTATTTCGGCGTGTATGTAAGCGACCGCGATCCTCGACGAGAATTCGCGCTGTCGACCTTGAACATAGGTAGGTAGGTACTTGCGTTACGTTGTACAGTGTGCTGCACATTGCGTAGTGTCGCTCCGATTGCACTGTAGCGTTTGTTGGTAATTCGCGCTCGCTGTATGCTCGCTTTGACAACTGTGTCGTTGACAAAAGCTGGGTGAAATATAATCTGAAGTATTGTAACCCAGGACATTCTACGGCTCTAGTGGTGCTACCGCTGTATGCGCTGTACCTCAGTTTCGCGTGCATAGTAGGCACAAGAGAGAGCGAGAGAGTGGAATAGTTTTCGAATGGTACATTCAATCATTTCCACAATCTACAGACAGGAATCAAATGCATAGTATTCGTAATGTTGACGCCTGACAGTGGCATGTATGGGAAATGTACCTTGACATTAGCAATCACAGAATTCATTTGAAATCGTAGCTGAAATCGAAGGCACAACCAACACCGCAATCAAAATAGAAATTGGCCAACTATACAGGGTGTCCCGCCCTCCTGTCGCACCTTTTGTCAAAGCATAACTCGGGGTCTAGGAGCACCGATTTAACTCAAATTTTAAACACTTGTAGCAAGTAGTCTAACTTAGACGTTTGCAAAGTTTTAAGCAAATCGGCTGCACCGTTGCGAAGTTGAACCGTTGCAAGCAAATTGTTGTGTTTTTCATATTACATTGCACATTTCATTTCGAAAAAATCTGTTTTCGGCAAAACTTTAAGCCACCGATTCAGGTGGGACATGCGGTCCTTTCTTGCTAAACAGCTTTACAAGGTGGATATTGAAAAAGGAACAATCAGTCGGTTTGAAGTTGAATTTCCATGAACAAGGTCACCAACAAGGAACCATTGTAGCGACTGCAAAATTGATGAAGAAACCGGCTTTGTAGGCGCTCGTCCTTCGCGAATGCAAAAACCAGCAAGAACTGGCTCTACTTAGCAACACATTTTGCAGCGACGATTGAGAAACCGCCAAAAAGTCAACCCATCCGCTTTTGCTTCTCAGTTTGTCCTCTCCATTGGAAAATGTCGCCTCCTCCACTTGACAGTGTGTAACGCCGAAACGGTACAGCCGATTCGAGTGAAACTTAGCAGATGTCTATGTTGGAGTACTTGCTATAAGTGGTTGAAATTTGGTTGAAATCGGTTCTCCCAGACCGGAGTTATTCTTCGACAAAAGGTGCGACAGGAGGGCGGGACACCCTGTATTTACATACAGTAATTGCTACAATTATTTCTACAGTTCGGCTTGCCAGCAGCCATCGTGGTCGTGACAACCTGAAAAAGAACAAACTAACAAACCAAGTACGCTTTGATTCCAGCATGTATCACTTTACTGTATTAAGATGATCGCATTGAATTCGGGGTAGCTTCATAAATTTGCATACCATGCTTAACACAACCAACGGGGACAAACGATTCTGCATACTGTAACTACAGTATGCAATGTTCGGTTCTGATTGCATTGTGTGAGTATGAGTCGCCAACCGTCCTATGAGCAGGTGTGGAAGGTAGACAGTAGAACGCGCATTCGGGTCGTGTAGTCGTCCGAGCGTGGTCTAGTAGACGTCGAGGGAGGCGCGGTAGATGTGGGCGACCGCGTCCGTGGTCGCCGCCCTTGGCGCGAGCTGGAGGGCGCTCAGACTCGACATGGCCGCCTCCGTCAGTCTGTCGACGTCCGCCTCTTCGAATCCCAGAGCGCGCAGTCCGTTCGGCACGTCGAAGTGAGACATGAGCTCGCGAATCGCCTCCCCAATGTACTCGCCGCCCGTCGCCTCGGAGGCGGACACCTTGCCTAGAGCAAGAAAGAGCCTGGCAGTCTGCCCCCACACGTAGAGAAAGAGAGGCGAGCCCACCTAGCAGACGAGCGGCCTCAGCATGCCGACCGGGAGACGCGGACTGCGTGAAGAGAAAGTCGGCGGGAGCGGTCATGACGACCGACAGGCCGTGAGGAATGAGAGCCTTGGACGACGGGTAGCCGGCCGACCGAAACTCCTTCACCTGGCCAGAAACGGCATAGGACAGGCCGTGACACAGGTGGACGCCCGCATTGCCAAAGCCCATCCCTAGACAGAGTGTGAATTCGGACGGCATGGATGGCTGCAAACGCGACGTATAAAGCACACCGGCGAAGCAACTGGCGAGCAGCATCTGCTCGCGCGCGTCCATGTCGTCGGGACGCTCGACGCTGTTCACGAAGTGCTCCCTCACGATGCGCAGCGCCTGTCGGGCCCAAATGTCGCTGAAGAAGTTCGAGCCTTGGTAGACCGGCCGGTCGACCGGCTGGCCGCCGACTGCCAGCGCTGTTGGGGATCGAGGACAATGTCTTCTCCGACAGGGAGTGCGCTGGCTGGGTGGGTGGGTGGGTGGGTGCGTACCTCGCTGCGTGAACGGCACCGCGGTCCAGGACTCGAGCGCGTGACAGAGGACGTCGAAACCCGAGAAAATGGCGACGTTACGCGGCATGGAGAGGACGTTGAGCGGGTCGACCAACGCCAGTGTCGGCTTGATCGCCCGCAGGCGCAAGGCCGACTTCAGGCCGCGGCCGTCCAAGTCGAACACCGACACGGCCGTCGTCTCGCTGCCCGTGCCTGTCCTCGTCAACACGACTCCCACTCTGCGGGAAACCAAGTTGTCGAACAGAGCGCTCTCCACCTGCCGTCGTGGGGACTGCTATGAGCGGCAGGGACTTGTGCTGGGGCACCAGCTGCTTCCCAAATGGCTTCACGACGAAGTCCATCAGCTCGTTGTCTTTGTTGGCAGCCAGCAGCGCGGCCGCTTTCGCAGTGTCCAGCGTGCTGCCGCCACCGACGGCCACTACTGCCGCGTACCTACGGGTAGCCGCGTCGAACCTTTCTATTCAACTTTCTACTGGCACGAACCAAACGCACGGGGTCTTTCGCGCTTCCTCCACGGCGCGGCAAAACGATTTGTCCGTCGGTTCCACGAGCACATCGTCGAAGACGTCGAAAGGCAGCCGGCTTTTCGTTAGCGACTCGGCCACCGCCGAAAAGGCGGGCAGAGCGCGTCGACTGAGCGTCTGGTCGGCAACGAGTAGCACCCGACTCGCTCCCCAGTCGCTAAGGTCCATGCCCACTTCCTTGGTGCAACCCCTGCCGAAGCGAATCGTCGCGCCAGCCGCCTCGAAGGCGTACTCGCGTGCCACTGCAAAGGCTTCTGCCATTAGTCAGAGGAACGTGGCTGACCGCCGACGATGGCGTCACCATTTCCACTGCTGCCCAATCGTGGCGAGGATGCGACGCCGACGACGGAGTCGGACGCGTGATGCGGACAACAGGCCGAACTGTTGAAGGCCGCCAGCACCCTTCTGGCAAGCGTCTTGGGTAGCATTAGCGCGTAATTCTCTACAACGCTTTCGCTTCGACGCAGTACGCCAGCCGACACCAACGCACACACTCTCAGATACAACTTCGCATGGAAGAGAGAAGGCGGTGGTGGAATAACGAACTCGTCCACGAATACGACGCCATGGCACAAAAGCAAGGATAACGCCGCAGGTCACAACAAGACCGTCTAGCAAAGACCATTCGATTGGCAGAACTACATGTCAGTCGTTGCTTTGATTGTCGCTTGACAGCGCGTTGGCACGTTGGATTTCGCACCTCAGGTGGTCGGCCAAGCTCTCGGCGAAGACGAGCGCTTCGTCCAGATTCGGATCGTCGGCGCCGGCTGAGCATACGTTCCACGCAATATTCAACGTGGCCCACTACGAACAACGGCTTTCCATACCTAGCTGTCGATTCAGAGACGTGGCCTCCAGAAGAAGGGCTTCCAACCGTTGGCTGGGAGTGGGCAAGAGACCGAACGGCTCGTTCTCCACGCCTCGCCACCAGCTGTCGTCAACGCGGCCCTCCGTCCGGCGCCGCAGCTCTGCGGCGAAACGGTGGCCGCCGAGTGTTCCGTTCAGTGAGCGCCGCCCTTGTTGTGCACTCGGCAGTTTCACACCTCCAAGAGAGACGGGCGGCGGGGCGGGAAGAGCGGCAGTCGCTCCTTGCTGCCGACCATACTTGCTGGCGACTCGAGACGACGCCAACCGACTCGACTCGTCCTGGCGATCTTGCAGTTTGAATACCTGCGTGGCAGTCAGAGGCTCGCAGTTCCATCTGCCAAAGAAGGATAATGAAAGTGTGCGTGTGCGCACTTCCATCAAGCCAGAAGAAACCCATCTGATTCTGAAAAGCTAGGTACCCACTTATAGGAGATGATTGCGAGATGGGCGCCTTTCGAGGAAGCGTCGCTGCGGCTGAGCACGAGACGGGAGCGGTTCAGCTTCCGGCCGTTCTCGATAGCGAGAAAGACCCTCTTTTGAAAGTTGCCCTTCGTCACCGCAGGGTGTTGGTACAGATAGGAGACGAGCTTCCATTGCCAGCGCGGCGCGTCCGGCTTGATGTGTCCCTGCTGACTGATGAGCACCGGCCTCTGCTGCTCCTCGTCCACGACGAAATAGCAGACCTTGCTCGTCGCCTGGCCCCACCGGCCGTACGCGTCGGCGAACACGCGCCCCGCGTCGCCGACGCGCTCGACGTTGACGAGAAAGGCGGCCTCGCGCACGCCTCGCCTCAACTCCGACGGCACCTCCGACAGCGCCGACCCCGTGAACTGGGCATCGACGAAGAACGCGATCGCTTCCTTGTGCGTCTCCACTGAGTCCACCGGCAGCCGCTCCCAAGGCGAATCCGACTCCATGGACGTGTTCAAAGTATTCACTCGCAGACACGTGTTTGCGATCCACAACTCCTAGTGGGACGCAGTGGGACACACTGGGACTACCGTATCTTTGACGAATAGTGTGTTTGACGAATCTTTGACGAATTCGTACGACGGATCGCCTTCCCTCGAGCGTGTACATATCGCATTATCGTGCTTGGCGTGTAAGCCTGATTCGCGTGTACGTCTGTCGTGTCCGAGTACTTCGCGTGTACGTGTACCTCATGTGTTTGCGCGTTGCCGATACTTGGTGAACTATGCTTTTTGGTTGCGTTGATGCCTCCCTATATGAAAGCGCTATTTTCTTTTGCCGGTTGTATAGTAACGTGTTGGGTGAAATACAAAATACAAATACAAATACAAATACAAACAACTGTCAAAGGACCAACAACTGTCAATGTGGTGTACGCTCTCGTGATCAACATAGGAGCGGGGGGTGCCACCCCACAGTTCGCAGTTAGTTTACCCCTCCCCAACCCTTCCATAGGAGTTTTTTGAAGTTTCCGAACTTGTCTATATTATGATGAAAAGTAGTGTATTTTTCGTCTTTCTCAGTGTTTTTTACTCCAAAACAGATAAATAAGGCTATTTATAGTCTATTTTAGCCCATTTTTTTATCAAAAAGGTTGGGGAGGTTTGTTGGGGGTGAGGACATTCTGGGTGAGTTTCACCGACCCGACCCCCCCCCCCCCCCCTTCAGTCACACAGGAAATGTCAGGGTGGCATCACTGGCGGATCCAGGATTTTCTGACAGAGGGGGGAGAAGGTCACCGCACAAACTACACTACAATGGAATAGACAAAAATGACGGGATTTTTTAGCTCCCTTACGAATCAAACGTGAGTTGGAAGAGAACCACAGCGCCGCAGGCGAAAATTTTGCGCTTTTAAGTGCCCTAATCCAACAAAATCGTGAAAATCTGCCTATTTTCCCCTTGTGCTCGCCCTTCTTTCCTGCTTCTCCCCCTGATCTCTCCCCCTCCTTCCCCCCCAAATCTGAGCTGACAGGAGGGGCAGACCCCCCTCTCCCCCCCGTCTGGATCCGCTAGTGGGTGGCATAAATGGAAAATTTCTATAATTTGTTTTTTGAATTAGCTCAAGACTAGCAGCGATCATTGGTGCCAAATACCTTTACTAAAAGTTACTTAGTTTTACTGCCCCTCCCCCAGTTACAGGTATGGCTACAGGCAATAGAAGCGCCACCTCGGTTGTGTGGGCGAGAGGGAGTGGAGGGAGGGAGGGAGGAGGGGCGACGCGGAGTCGACGGCGTCGGTCGCGTCCCGGTGGCGTCGAGGCGGGCAGGCGCCTTGTGCCACGCCGCTCAGCGATGTGCTCTCAACAACTCACGCCGAGGAGAGTACTGCATGGACATTCCGCGGTCAATCACACAAGCAAAAGAAGCAAACGGCAAGGCCACGTTAGAAACCGGAGACTACCGTAACAATTGCCGACAGTATGCAGGAAATTTGCATTTTGTGTTAATTCGTTACTTGGTGTTGTAATTCTTTGCCAGCAACAGTGGAATTGTTGAGCTGCTGTAGAGCAAGTTGTGTCCACAGCCTTATTATACTAGAGGCGCGTGCGGCCTCTGTCCGCTATGTGTACGTTAAGGAATAAAGGTAAGGCGAATAAAGCAACTGATTTTGCGTATGACGTCGATGCGTAGCTTGATTGGGAGGGCGCGTATTCGATAGACACATATCAGCACTGCGAAACCCAAACACCCTGCTCCGCTGTTGATCGCGAGGGCGTGCACTCCCTTAACAGTTGTTGGCCCAAATTCTGTGCTCCTATGTTGATCACGAGAGCGTACACCACATTGACAGTTGTTGGTCCTTTGACAGTTGTTGACGACAGGTCAGGCAGTCAAGTTGACAGTCAAGGCGCCCGCCCGCGACATCAAAGCAAAACATTTGGTAAGCATTTCATTCATGCGCTGTGGGTTCGCAAGTGCACAAGTTGCAATGTACTGCATTTGCCATGTGCTTCCTTTCTCCCGGTAGTCTGTATATCTTTATGAAATGTCAAGCCGATCCATCAAGCGGCGCGAGAGTCATTCCAAATTTCCGTTTGGCATTGCAAAATGTACGACCCTAAAATCAGGGCTGAGTGGCTCGAGTCGTTGGACCACTACAATGTAAGAAAGCGCAACGAAATACCAATCGGGAAAGGACCCCTATACTGCTTTTATCGAGAGGACCACTCAAAGGAATGGACCACCTAAGTGCCGGATAACCGCACCGAAATAACTTCATTTTTCGGGCCCCTATACTACTTTTGCAGATGAGACGAGAGTGTAGCGCGACACCGCTTCTCCGGACCGGACCGGACGCACCATTGCTCAGTGTGCAACGTATGCGTGCTGCGCTACGACCACCATTGTCCCTGGTTGAATGTCTGCATCAACTTCGACAACTATAAATTCTTCTATCTGCTCTTGTGCTACGGGGCGGCGCTCTGCCTCGGATGCGTGGGCGGGTCGTCGGCAGAACTGCTGATGCTCTGGTTGGGGCCGCCAGGCTGGAGCGACGAGGTCACGTCAATTGGACCTTGGTTTCTTGCTTGTCGAATGCGCATCGGTCGTGACGCCGAGCGGTCGGCGTTCTTCGCCTTCCACAGGCCGCGTTGTCGGCGCTGGGCGCGTGCCTGGCGATCGTGCCGCTCGGCTCGCTGGGCGCGCAGCACGTGCACATGCTGCTGCGCAACGAGACGACCGTCGCGAGCAGCGGACGCTCGAGGCGCTCCGCTCGCCCGCCCACCCCGAGCCTGCGCAGGCGACCTTCGACGTCCAGTCGGCCCGGGCCAACGTCGCCAGCGTCTTCGGAGACCGCCTCTGGCGATGGCCTCTGCCTCTTGAACGGTCATGGACGCGCACAGGGCGGACCGCACGCACGCAAGTGCTTACACGAAAACGCGACAGCACGCGCATATGCACCAACACACGCGTAAAGATGCATACATAGGAGCGACAGATTCACAGGCGGGCAACACACGTACGTTTCAGTCTGCGTTTGATTGGCAAAAGAACGCGACACATCATGACAATGTAAGTGTACACATGCAGTCCGTTGCGTGAGCCACGCTCTCGTGGTGAGCTATGTGCTATGGGGCTGTGGCGTAGTCCGCAAGGCGTTGGATTCCTGACCGTGAGGTCGGGGGTTCGATTCCTTGCTGGGCAAGGCCACGGCTACCCCCTTGGGCAAGGGGTTTAAACCACAGCTCCGGTTTCTGGCTGTGCCGTGGCTTTGGCCAAAAATCAGTGCCAGGTGGGGGCCCACCTTGCCTCGCGGCAGAAGAACGCCCATTGTTATTTATACGGCGCCGCCCTGTGATCTTGTGATCCAGCTTACGGCCATTGTGCTGTGTCGGTGGTTGTCGTCAAAAATAAAGTTTAAAAAAAAAATAAAATTAAGTTTAAATGTGCATGGAACATCGTGCAATCAAGATCCAAATATAATCCATTGTAATTGAGGACAGAGGCAGCTGGGGACGGGGCGGGCATATGACGTGCACTTCAAGGAACATGAATGGTCTGACTGATTGGTAGGAGCGTAATCACTACCAATTGCCAGATCGCCCGCCAGCTGAGAAGACGGCGGCAAAAACTAATGTGGTTTTAACACCTCAATTCAAATCTCTAAATCGCGGCCGACACTTTTGCATAGCCGACAGTTCTGCATACGTATACGTATGTAGATGAGATGTCTATGCAAAAGTGTCGGCCGACACTTTTGCATAACCGACACTTCTGCATACGACACCGGCCACGGTTGGGAGGGCGTGCTGAGGGGACTGCTTGCAGCGTCTTTGAGGACGCTCTCTCTGCAGACGGCACGGTGCACCGACTCGTCTTCCTCGACGACGACGCCCGGTCGACGCCGACGGTCGAGTCGAACCACTCCTAGGGCCCCGCCACACAACGCGCGTGTGTCGTGACCGCAGCGTGAGTAACGAACATAACGTGGTGTGTGTGTGTGTGTGTGTGTGTGTGTGTGTGTGTGTGTGTGTGTGTGTGTGTGTGTGTGTGTGTGTGTGTGTGTGTGTCGCGTTATGTTAACTTCATCTACCTGTATGTTGCTCGACTTTTGTTGCGTTTTGTGTCCAATCCTGACCTGATTCTGTTACGTCGACTTAAGTACCTGTACAGTTTTAACAGTCGCTGTGTGGCATAGTTCACTATTTTTAGGGGGATGTTTTGGGATAAGGGGGGAGGAAGTAGGATAGCCTATTTTATCCTACTTCATCCGGCCGGATGGTCTGGGATATCCCAGTTTATCCGGGGGATGTTTTGGGATGGGGGAGGAAAAGGGATACGACACCGGCAGACGTGAACGTCCCAACCCACGCTGTACTGGTTACGCTCGCTCGCTCCTCCCTCTCTATGTAGCCTCCTCCTGTAATCTCTTCTGCAGTGTCGACTCGTTCCGGTTGATTCGTTGTTGTCGTCGTCGACAGGTATTTATTCGCGCATAGAGGTGTATCGTGTCGGGTGTGCTGTGAGGCACAGTAAACTCCACCGCCCAGAGCAATCTTGAGTGCCATTATTGAATACCATTACTAACGATGCAAATCGTACTCATGTTTTGAATTGGGCGGTACCGTACTTGCATTTGAGCATCGTGTAATTCCATTCGTGGATGGTTAACGCACCTGCAAGAGGAGGCTATTTCCAAAATATGCAACCGATACAAGCACAACCGATACAAGGGATCACTGTAGCTTAGGCTTTAGCTTAGGCTTTAGCTTAGGCTTAGGCTTAGGCTTAGGCTTAGGCTTAGGCTTAGGCTTTTGCTTAGGCTTAGGCTTAGGCTTAGGCTTAGGAGGCGGGAACAATAATCCCTTGTATCGGTTGTGCTTGTATCGGTTGCATATTTAGGGAATTGCCCAAGAGGATGGAGTGAGTTGAGGCAACTGAGAGACTTGGGAGACTGCCAAGTACCACCAGTGTATTATCGAGTACAACAAATCCAGTCATGTTCGATACTCTGAGTTTTAACCTGGCCGCGTTCGTAGCAATTCTAGCCGTATCGTTCGCCTTACAAGTCGGCGCATTACTCACACTCGTGTGCTGCTTTGCCTTCTTCGGTGCCATGGTCGTGTGCAATCTTGAGTACTCAAAAGTGGCTTTTAAGACCGCTCCACGAGACATCAGGTTCGTTCCACCCTTTGGTTTTGCTGTAACAACAAACAATGTAGGTGTGTGTGTTTCCGTTAGTTCCCTGGAACGACGACAACCTTTTTGATAATCTGATCTACCGCAACGCAATGTTGAGATTGAGAACCAACATATTGTCTCACTCGTTCGGTGAAGTTCTCCATCACTTGTTCCTTTGCCATCCACCGACCTACAGCGCTATCGTATCTGTTGAGCCGTCCACCACTGAGTGGTATACAGACCTACAAAAACGTACATGCATGCATGCGATTGGTGTCGTATTGCGCGTTCGTCACCTCAACCACTCTGATGATGACCTCGTATTAGCGGGCTATGGTTGCTGATTCGATTGCGGGCCATTCTCCAATACCGAATGCTGCGCAACGAACCCGTGGGACGGATCTTCTCTGGGGACGTTGTGGCTCGGCATCCCGACAAGGAGGCAGTCTTCGACATCGACCGTCAGGAGTCCTGGACCTTTCGCCACTTGGACGAGTGGTCGAACAGAATCGGCTCCTACTTTTCAGTGGGTCGTCGTCGACACCTCGCTTTGGCTCCAATTTGTGTTCTGACTGCTTGCTCTGCTCTGTCGTTGCAGACAAGAGAGCGGCTGGCCGAGGGCGAGGTCGTAGCCATGTTCGTCGAGAACAGCGCCGACTTCGTCGCCTTGTCCATCGGCCTGGCCAAGGTCGGCGTCGTAGGCGCCTGGATCAACACGAACCTGAGAGCGGACTCCCTGCGCTACTGCCTGCGCGTGGCTGAGCCTAAGGCGATTGTCGTCAGCGACGCACTACAGAACGGTTCGATGTCGACCCCCGCACCGCAGTCCAGGATTGGAAAGACCCCACTATGCCCTCTTCAGCACTGAACGAAGTGGCCGCCACCGACGTCGAATTAAAACAATTGCCCATCTACGTGACACGCGGAGACAACGTGACGATCGGACGGTCACTGGCGACGGCCATTCGAGACTGTCCGACGCGATATCCTTCCAGAGAGACTACTGCCCTCAGCTTCAGAAGTGAGTGGCCGTGCTCTCTACTGCTCGCCAACCGTACATGAATGTCTGTGTACAGGCGTGTACTGCTACATCTACACTTCTGGTACAACCGGAATGCCCAAGGCGGCCATCGTGAAGCATCTCAGGTTCCCTCACCGTTTCTCCGTCAATTTGTTTGACGGTGGTGTTGTCGCGTGCAGGTACTTCTGGACGGCGCGCGCGATTCACAAGAGCTTCAAGATGTCGTCTGGGGACCGGCTCTACGTCGCGCTGCCCATGTACCACAGCGCGGCCGGCATGCTCGGCTTGGGCCAGCTCGTCGTCAACGGCTGCACGCTCGTCGTCCGCAAGAAGTTCTCGGCCAGCCGATTCTGGGCCGAGTGCGCACAGTACAACTGCACGGTGCGTGGTCGCGTCGACACCCCGCGCCCCGTCAGGGAACGCCGGCCCTGCACTGCAGGTGTCGCAGTACATTGGCGAGGTCTGTCGCTACCTGCTGACCACGCCCCCTGGCCCGTTCGACAAGACGCACCCGATCCGACTGATGTTCGGCAATGGCTGTCGACTCGACGTCTGGCCTCGCTTCGTGGAACGCTTCGCCCTGGGACAAGTGGGCGAGTTCTACGGCAGCACGGAGGGCAACTCGAACATGATCAACTTGGACAACCACGAGGGCGCCTGCGGCTTCTTTCCCGTCTACGCCTTCTTGGCGCCCCTCTTCCCCGTCGTGCCCGTCAAAGTCGACCCAGAGACGGGCGCGATTGTGCGGGACGAGCGAGGCCTCTGCGTGCGCTGCCAGCCGGGCGAGACCGGCGAGATGGTGGGCCGGATCAGCAACAGCGACCCGCTGCTCGACTTCGCCGGCTACGTCGACAAGAAGGACACGGGCAAGAAGATTATCCGAGACGTCTTTCGCAAGGGCGACCGCGGCTTCAGCTCGGGTACTCCTCCTCCCTCGCGTGGAATTCGAAATTCACCGCTTCAAAACTGCCACCTAATGAGTCGCTGTGTGTAGGGGACATCGTGGAGTGGCGCGCCGACACGTACCTGTACTTCAAGGACCGCACGGGCGACACTTTCCGCTGGAAGGGCGAGAACGTCGCGACGACCGAGGTCGAAGCTGCCGTGCAGAAGGTTCTAGGCGACGACGTCGACGTCGTCGTCTATGGCGTGTCGGTGCCCGGTAGGATCACCGCCAACTGCAGCTGACTTGTTCGTAATCGAACGACTGCGTGTCACACAGGTTGCGATGGCAAGGCGGGAATGCTCGCCGTGGCCGGCAAGGAGGTGGACGAGCTCGACTGGGCGGCGTTTCTGGCCAAGCTCAAAGGGGCACTGCCCTCGTACGCACTGCCCGTCTTCATTCGAGTCAGCAAAAGCGTGGAAGCTACAGGTGACCGAAAGAGGGCGTCGACAAGCCACCAACTCCCCCGACGTGTTGCAGCCACGTTCAAGTTAAGAAAGGTGGATCTCCAGAAGAAGGGATTCGCTCTTGAAGCCGGTGGCGGCGCTGACCGCATTCTTTTCCTGAGCCGCTCGGCCTCGAACTACCAGCTGTTGACAACCGACGCGCTCGCAAGAATCAACAACGGAACTCTCTCGTTCTGATGCCGCGACGCGTCGTTTCGCCATTTAGAGTGGCCTTTCACTTGCCCAGATTCGTGTTTGTGACAGAGATCAAGAGTTTTACCCTTTGATTTATACATGTGTACGACGCCAAGTCGAGGTGAACAGAGAAAGGAGCTTGACGGAACATTGCGTGGGTACATCAGTCCAGAGCAGCGCATTTCAGAAGTAGATCCTTTTCGCGTCACCAACAACCGACTCCGTGGGGCAGTAGGGGCACTTCAACCTAGAGAGACACTCAATACACAAGCCAGGAGCGTGGGGAGCTAGCCTCGTGTCTGTGTACCTGACGTGAGGCTGGCTGCTCATGGCCAGCTTGTGGAGTGCGTCCTGCGAGATGACGTGACCGCAGCTGAGTCGCATGGGCGGATTGGTCTCGTTCGTCTGCTGCCTGAGAATGGGACAGGCGAAGATGGAGTGGTAGCGTCGATCGGGGCCCAGGTCGATCTCGATCTGCGCGCGGCGACGTCACGCCCGACGGCCGTGCTATGCGCGTCGGCGGCTCACCGGCAGCTCGTCGGCTTCGGCCCAGAAGGTGCCGCGCTGGTCCCAGACCTTCTTGGCCTGCATCTGCATCGTCTCGCGTAGACTCAGCAGCTGGGGAACCGCCACCGCGCCAGCCTCCAGCCTGAACTATCCCCCGCTTTCTCCGTGAGGCGAGTCGACTCGGGCGGACGGGCGGACGGACGGACAGAATGTCGAGGGGACTGTCGTGGGGCTTGGGCAGCTCGAGGAGGGCGGCCGCGTCCCGTGCGAACTGCTCGCACGCGTCGGCGTGCAGTCGCGCCGACAGGAGGTACGCGTAGGGCGAGTGGGCCAGGCCGCGGCTCGCGAACGCCACCGCGCCCATCAGGACCCGGATCTCTGCAAACCGAACCCTCGCACAGTTCTTAGTTTGCGCACAACAGTCAATCGGCGAACCGTGCATGTTCCCCTTTTGAAACTTGGCAAACTTCTTGGCGTAGGCGAGGACGGCGCGTCGGTCAAAGTCCGACTCGCTGATCAAGGCGATAAAGTGCAACTTGTGCAAGACGAACTCCAAGTCGCTGTTCAGCTCCTCAAGCTTGGACGAGTTCGCTTCAGCCCACCTGCGATTGTGTACGCACCAAGTTTACGCACTAGTAAAAAAAAAGAGAAAAACAAAGTAGACGACCCACTCAATGGCCGGCTGTAGGTTGCGTTGTTTGAGAGCGTTGAGCGTGGCGTGCAGCAACGTGAAGCGCTCTCGCTCAGAGGGGTCGATGCTGAGGCCCGCCTCCTGAATTTTCGGGGTTGGGGGGGGGGGGGATGAGGCTAGCCGAAGCCGACGGCAGTCTCTACTTGCGCCAGCTGCTCGGCGATGTCGATTCGGCCGGCGCACATGAGCTGCTCGGCGACGAGCTGGTCGACGGCGGCCCGCAGCTCAGGCTCGCTCTCGTAGGCGACGTCCTTCTTGCCCAGGCCGCTGAAGTCGGCCGTGAACGACTAGGACAAGAGCCGACTTCACGAACGCCAGGGGAAGACAATGGGCGTCCCCCCCCCCCTCTCCCGACCTTGTCGACTTCCTTGCCGCACTTCGAGACCGAGCCGTGAATGTCGCGGTGCTCGACCGCCAGCTGTTTCAATACCTGTCGGTTTATGAATGGTCTGTCGAGTGGAACAGCACCACACGGAGCGCGAAAACAACCTCTCTAAGCTTCTGAGCGGCTTGCTCGAAAATCATCACTCCCGTCACAGTGAGACCGGTGTCAGGTTCGGCATCTAAAACCATGAAAGGACCGTTCGGTGGAGACGACCGCCACAAGACGAGCGAACCGAATATGAGCTCTCGTTCGAGTGTCTCTAGCTCGTGAATCTGCTCGTCGATAGCCTGCCGAAATTGGGTATCGTACCCGGCCAGCTTGGATTGCACTCGACCCACGGCTTCCAGGCATCCTTTCAGAGGCTGCTGCATCGCTGTACATCCGATTGCAGCTCAGCAGCTGCGAAACGGACCGACACGGAGAGCGGAGCACAGAGGGCGCCAAAGGCACCAAAATGTGTCCAACGCTGCTCGTTCCACTGCAATATTATGAGCGCAACAGACGGACTAAGCATGCACAAAGCAACCGTCAGCTGTACTTGGATCGCTCTCCAGTGTCAGAAACATCTGTTCATGTACTTGCTTGATCCTACCTACTAATAAAAGTACTAGGTATTTTGCAGGTGATGATGCAAACTCGCACAAACAAAACAACCATGAATACACGTACAGTATGATGTACAGTGTACATTGTCTTCGAACATTGAACAGTTTTTTTATGCAGTGAATTGTAGTTAGTATCTCGAGAGATGTTGAGAAAGTACACAGCTAATGTGCTTGACATTTGCTGCCATTTCCCGAGAAATAATGCCGCGACGTTACTTCCTAACTGTTGTGTTCTAGCTAAATGTAGTTGCCTAGCAACCAACAGGCAGCAGAGACAAAATGAATTTTGCAAATATCGTCATCGCCGTTACAGTTGTTCAAAATGTACAGAAGTTGCTAGTTGCCGGTAAGTTGAAGCTTACGGACAGATTGTCAAGTCGCAGGTTCGTTCCCATTCAGGCGCCAGTACGCCATGCGGTTGCGACCTGGCCGACGGTGCTTGTGACATCAACTGCTGCTGCGATGTTGATTGTAAAGAGGCCGAAATACAGGTGGGCCGGTGACTGTCGCTCGTCATCGGTGCCAAGCGACTGACGGCATGCCTCTTCAGATGTTCGACAGCTGCTCAAACGAGTTGGAAGAACTACACGACTACGCGTGCGTCGAGAAGGATTTGATTTTTCACAGCAACGCCTACTCGACGAAGTCGACAGTCAAAGGAAATCTTTTCTGCGTCCACATCGACAACAGTAAGTTGTACTGTGACTTGTTTCAAGAAGGCTACGGTATTTTCCCTCAGACGAGGCTGCGTTCGAGTACCCGGCCGACTTACTGACCTCTGAAAGCGAAATACTCAGCATCAAAGAGGAATATGGCTTCTTCTCCTCTCAGAGACCAGAAGACGCGGACGACTGGAAGCAACTAATTGATTCATCGTATCGTGTATGCACGGAGCGATTTTTGTGTGGAGCGAAATGTCGATCTGCTGTGCGCTTTTAGTTTGGCTCGCCGGTCTTGAATGTCGTCCAAGGACAACTGGGCGTGCTGACCGTGCCTTCCAGCCTCGTGACGGACGAGTGCACAGCGCAGTCTACTATTGGTTTGGACTCGTGCATCGAGCATCTAAAACAGTCCCGCCTGACTCGCCAGCGCCCCGTCTTTTGAGGATTCTTTGAGCAGTCGTCGACTTCGTGCTTCAACGCCATCACTGCCGAAAACTGTGTTAGCGACAAGGGCGTCTCGGCCAACTACTTTTGTGCCTCCAACCTACAGATTGTTGCGGTGAGTTTGTAGCGTTTAAGTTTAAGTTTAAGTTTGTAGAGTTTGTAGTTTGTAGCGTTTAAGACACTCCCAGCGAACATTTTGCGGCTTCAGAACTCAAGGAACTTGCACGACATGCTGTCGTCAAGCGCGTCCGTAGACGCGCAAGCGGTGGTGATTCGTCTGTTGAACGACTCAACAGATTTCCTACCCATATCCTGCAAAGTTTCCTTAGAAGACGGGTCGTCATCCGAACTCTTGCTCGCAGAACATTCCGCGCGTTTGGCTGGAGAGAACTGCGAGAACGTTGTCACTAAGGTGTAATGGAGATCACAGCACCTACTCGCTTAATGTGTGTGAACACATCTTCGCCGTTCCATAGGTTGTGTACACCTTCTGGGTTAATGCTTCGACGGGAATAGCAGCGGTTGAAGCGGCCTTGACGTTACGAACGGTACCACTTGACTCGTCGACAAGTCGTCAGTTTGAAACCGTCTTTTCTTGGGTGAGTCGTGAGGTCGTGTCGGTCGGCAGTGGGGATGAGCCGCCGTGAGCGCGCACAGGAGAACAGCCCGACAGGCGTGGTGCAGCGCAGCGGCAGTCCAGGCTACGTGGTCGGTCAGCCGGTTCTGATTGACATGGGGCTACGCGGCAACGACACCGACGCCGACATCTGGCAGGACACCGGCACCTCCGCGTGGCTGCCGCTGCCCGAGCCGACCTCCGACTTCTGTAATGACAGCCGACAACTGAACGGCTACCTTCTCTTCGGCTATGACGCGCAACTTGGCTGCATCGTCAAGTACGGTACCTATTTGCATACCTACATTGTACGCGCGCGCGCACTGCGACCATTGCACAGTACAAAATATACACCGTAGGCTGAATGCGAACCCCACTGCGGAGGACTGCAGTGAGGTAGAGGCGACTGTCCTCTACGCGCTAGTCGCTGTCGACCTTGTGCAAGACGCGCTGCTGGTCGGCAAGTACGGCAACGCGAGGGCGAACGTGCTCGACGACTGGATCCCACTGTCTGTCGAAGGCCTGCGGGACGACACGGTAAGGTAACCCGTCAGGACCTCAACGCAGTCGAGACCGACCAAAAGTAGTTGCGGGGCACCTTCAGACGGATGCGTGCAACGTAGTGGTGGGCGTTCACGTCACGCTCGTCTTCCACCACACGGGCAGCGTCAGCCGACCACAGGCCAAGATTGCCAGCGCGGTTGTCAACCTCCAAAGAAAATTCCTCGGTCAAACGGTGAGCCCGTCACTCAAGACACGTTTTCGCAACCGACCATTCCATTTAGTCTGCACCGTCCACAGCGACAGCTCTGTTGACGGTCACATTTGTCGACGCCACAGACCGGCGAGTGGAGCACCGTCGGCAGGTACTGGCGAGTCTGCCGACCTTCGACATCAGCGTTCCCGAAGACACATTCTATCCCTTCACTGGACGATCGTCGTCCGCTAGGCTGCAGCTCAACTCGCTTCGGCTGATCACGACCGCTATCGCCGTTCTCGCGTTGTCACCGTTCGTCCGCATTCGTCGCACCAAGCTTTGCCTTTTGTATCACACGCTTTATTATTAGGCACTCAGTCGGTTTCTGTTGTACGCATACTGGGACTAAACGAATCTGACAAAAACTAAACAGAAGCGATTCGATGGTCCGCATTTAGTTTTTGGTTCGTCAATTAACAGTGTGTGGCAGTCACTGCGCCGCCAAAAAGAAGACACGACTTCTTTCGACTTCTTCTAACAAGAGAAACGCAAGTTGCCCCTATGTCGTTAATAAACGAATCGAGTGCACGTCGACCGAGAGTCAAATAAATAAATATGCGGAGTCAGTCGCGTCGCTTGAACAGGAGCATGTAGGCGTTCGCGACGGGGGGCTTGTGACTGTACGCCACCTTTTCGTCGTTGAAGATCACCCAGCGACCGTCGGCCTCAACCGAGCGGTGTCGTCACGCGCATACGCTGAGTCATCCAATTGGAGAGCCACTCACTCACTCACCTGCTTCACGTGGGCTACGTAGTGTCCGCCCTGAGGCCGGTTGCCGATGTGACTCGCGATCGCCTGCAGGCGGTAGCGGCCGCGCTGCGCGTCGAGCAGCTTCGACTTCCGACTCTGCGCCGACCGCTCCGCTGCTTTTTCTTCGGCGGGCGCTGTACACAACCGACACGAATTCGTCATGGCAATGCCTGTGAGGAGGATGACAAAGCGTACGGGTCTCGGGAATGCCGTGACCGCCGTCGAGCAGCATGGAGACGGCACCGTCGATGTTGTTCGAGTACAGTTCCAGCGCCCTCCGCGCCTGGTAGTCCGTACAACCGACGACGCCCTGCACCATCGCCACGTTCTCCGTCAACGCCGCTGCAAGCAAGTCCACTTGTCCGCACGCACACACGCACGCACGCACGCACGCACGCACGCACGCGCACCGTCGGGTCTCTCGGCAGGCGGCTTGGAGAGCGCCGAGTCGGCGTCCGTGAGAATCGTCTCGCCCGGCTGAGGCCCCTTGGCGCGCCAGTCGCTGATGTCGACGTCGAACTGATCGGTGTCGAAGGCCAATTCGCAGTCCAACTTCTTGGGCGTCACTCCGTCCGCCTCGAGCGAGAATCTCTGGAAGGCGTGTCGACCCTTCCACTCGAGTCACAAACGAGGCCTGCGCCACACCGCACCTTGACTTGCACCAGCAAGTAGGGAGGGTGGTTGTTGAACTTCACCGACTTGACGGCGACGACGCCGTTGCCCATGTCGACGTGCTCTTGGCCAACTAGCTGGGCAAAGCAGGCGGACACGAGCACCTCGAGTCTCTCCTCCTTCAAACGGCGCGAGCGAGCGAGCGGCGTTGACGTCACGGGCCAGTCGGTGAGGCGCGACGGACGAACCGGATTCGCCTCGACTGCGGCCTTGTTGAGCGCGGCGTCGAGAGGCAGCGCGAGCGGCAGGATCGTCTCGGTGTGATAGCCGTACTGGACCTGGCCCTGGCACTCGGTACGCTCTTCTAGTTCCACCGAAAACTGCGCCTCGAGAGTCGGCTCGAAGTGGCACAGCCTCTCCAGGAAGTACCTGAACCGTCAGACACAACCACGGCGTTGGACGGCCAAAGGCTGAGAGTTGAGTTGAGGAGACCTCATGAATTCCTCGGCGTCTTGCTGGTCTCGCGTGGAGAAGAACGCGTGGCCCTCTCCCACCGCCTTGCGAAAGTGCGCCGGATGGACCCGGTTCTGGACGGCCGCTCTCCGCCGCTCCTCGTCCTCGGTCGACCGAGGCGCCTATCCATTCGACTTCCGTTCCGAGAACCCATTAGGGTCGATGTCGACAGAATTAGACGCACCTTGGAGAACTTGCCGGACGCGAGACCCGTGAAGAGTTTGGTGGTGTTGAGCTCGAAGTCGCAGTAGGGATCGATGCCGCTCTCGAGGCCCCACTCGAAGACGTTCGAGTCGGGGTCGGCGAAGCGCCGAGTCACCGCATCGACCGCACACAGCATCTGCACGCACTGAAACAGCAACGTGTGCGCGCGCGGCTGCACGGCGCCCGCCCAGTCGCTTCACCGAACCGAGTTGATGTAGCAGGAATTCCCGAGATTCTCGATGCCCGTCAGCAGGGGTCCGTAGGCGCTCTCCAGCTCCACGCCCGCCTCCGTGATCGCGTTGAACTCCCACCTGCACGGCTTCACGCGTCCCCCAGAGAGTCGAAGGCGGGGCGGTGCGGGGGGGGGGGCAGCAGAGAGGGGATGGAGGCGTTTAAGAGTCAAGACCGACTGTTGGTTCATGTCCAGCTCTAGTTCCAAAGTCGACTTGGCCGTCTTCGTCATCGCAGCCATGTCGAGGCCAAAGTGCAACAGGCGCGCCTTCAGCTGCGGCTCCACCACCTGCGCGGCAGAGTCCATCCAACAATGATTGTCAGAGAGGAGCGATGCGTAACGATTTGCCACGCACTAGGTCGTCCTCTGCGAAGCTGAACACGTCGCCGCCTTCCTCCGTGATCGTACCCAGCTTGACGACGAGCGGGTACTGGGGGTTGCTGAACACGAGGGATATATATATATATATATATGACCATAGCGACAGAAAAACGCGAGAGGCGGCTTGCGTACGAGGTGCAGTATTCCACCATGTGGTTGTTGCCTCCGGCAAACTTGCCCGGCGCCAGGTACTGCTTGCGCCCGCACAGGATGACGCCCGTCGACAGGTTGAGCCACAGCTCCTTGTCCAAGCCGCAGCCAGTCTGCTCGCACTTCCAGCCCGAAAGTGGCACCTTGGGCGGATTCGGCACCTGGGACGGACGAGCTCTGGCGCACGTCACAAGCGGTGTGCGCAGTTGCGAAACGAAGACGCGCACTTGCTCGATGACGCAGGCGGTGGGCTGCCGCTCCGAGAACGTGTCCATGGTGCTCGTGCCCTTCGTGAGCGCGTCCACCACCAGAAAGTCGTGCCCGTCGCGCACCTAAACGCCCGCCGACAATTTCTTCGTCTTGTCGACTTGTCGAGCAAGACGGCCCTCACCAAGCAGCAGAGCTCTCGCAGTTCCACGTCTAGCGCGTCGCTCGTCAGCGGCAGGCCGCGATCTAGCGCGTCCGAACGGACGAAGGTCGCCTCGTCGATGACGTCATAGTCGTTGGGCTCGGCCACTTGGCGCATGAGCTCGTCGAGCTTGCTGACCTTGGCGCCCGGCTCCAGCGCGCCCTCCTTCTTCTTCTCTTTGTAGAGCCGCCGTCGCGTCAGCTTCAGCAGCGCCAGCGACGCGTCGTCCGCCTGGCCCGTCGTCGACATGTACACCGGCAAGTGCTCGTGGCAGACGGAGATGAAACGGGCGAGATCCACATAGAGGCCGCCTGCGTCACAACGCGCGTTCCGATTGCAAAAAAAAAACAACTACACGAGCGCGCTGCTTCCACCTTCCGTTTCGGGAGTCGCAAAGCAGCGGTAGCACTGCGACTTGTGCAGACGAGTCGACTTGGCGTCCTGTAGGACGCCATATTTCGTGTTGTCGCGGTTGAACTCGGCCATTGAATCTAGTCGCTAGGCTGACGATGCATGGACACGTCATTGATCACAAAACTCGAAACTCGATTCGATATGGGGGACGTTGTCAAAGTCGTACGACGAGTGACAAGTTTACTGTCGAATACGGCAAAGAGGGCGTCGATTAGCGTATAATATCCGCGTCCGATGTTCACGACTTGTTGGGTTTCTTCTGCTTGGCGTTGGCCTTGAGGATGGCGCCGGGCGAGGGATAGGGACGCTGCTGGAAGAGGGGTCCGCTCGCCGTCACGTCCACGCCCGTCTTCGCCTCGTCCGCCCGCTCCAGGCCGCTCGTCCACGTGCCTCTGCAAGCGAGAGCACCGCGCACTCCTCGCCTCGCACGACCCACTGCTGCGACAGGCAGGCAGGCAGGCAGGCCCACCTCTCCAGGTCCGCGTACGAGGCGGGATCCATGGGGTCCAGGTCCTGTCGCTTGCGGATCTGCTCTGCAAGCAGCAACGCACGCTGCCCTCCGCGTTGCGCGCACAACGAAGCGTGACGTACGTTTCACACGGCCAATAGAATGCATCTCTGGCGCGTCCTCGTTGCCCGCGTCGACGCCACCGCTGTCGACGGGCTCCTGAAGGGCCGCCCTGCGCCGGCGGTTCTCCTCGATCGCCGCGCGACGGTCCGACTTGGGCGCCGACGTGGCCGAGAACAGCAGCCGCTGACGGTCGCGCTCCACTCGCTCGAAGACGACTAAACACGGCACTTGCAATTTTGGACACACAGTATCGACATCGTTCGACCCGCCTCGAGCCAATCGGGCCGCGGCCTCGCCAATCGCGGCTTTCGGGTGCGTCGGTGAAAGCCAGCTCACTTGATCGGTCTCCGTGCACCAGAAATAGTGCCGTCCGATGCCGGCGTCGTATACCTGCCCAACAAACACTGCCTTCCTCCACAGGCGAACGCACGGCATTACCTCTTTCCAGCCCTCGGGCAAAGGGTACTTGCTAAGCATGCGCTCCTTCTGGCGCAGATAGCGCGAGGAAGCGCGCTGCTCCGGTCGACCCTCGCCCCAGTGGTCGTAGCAGAACTGCGTGCACAGGTGAAACGGGTTGTACTTGTTGGGGCAGCCTGAACTTTCCGTCAGAAATCTTCGGTTAACTGACGACAAGTGCAGAGTATGTCCAACTCTAACCAGTTGCGCATGCTAGCGATCGCAGCACTAAAAAGCTAACCAGGGGCGGGTACGAGTTTGTGCTGATGAAACTGCCTGTCGTTGTCGTCGTCGTCGTCACCATAATCTTCAGCGATGACTTCTTCATCTGCTTCTGCAAAACACGCGCAACGTCAAGGAATGAGGGAAATTCCGCGTCAAACAGCATACCTTCAGAAATTATGCCGCGCTTTCTCAGACGCGCCGCCAAAGCAGGAGGAAGAGGCATTGTTCCGTTTCAAAACGAATGACTTCGAAAAAATTAAAAAAATTGGTATTCCCAAACATGGCTAACGTGAGCCGTTTTTATCATTGTTGTTTTTTTTTTTGAGTTTTTCGAAGTCGGCGGTTTCTGACGGGTGAAAGTGAAGTCCCTTTCGGATTTTTGCTTGTGTCAACATGAATTCTTCAAAGTGGTCGTCAGCTCCATATCTCCCTGAGTTTTGGGAGAGCGATGCGGCGATGTTGCCGTTGATGTCTCAGTTCAAGGATCGCTCAGTGAACCCCGAGGAGTTCGATCGCAAAGTCGACTTCTGGAGAGGTCTCATCGCCAACAGCTGCAAGCACAGTCGCAACCCCGTCTTTACGGTGAAGGAGCTGAACTCGCGCTTCTGTCGCAAGGGAAACCGTCTACCAGCCGGTCTGGCTACCGTCGTCGAGAAGATGACTGCGTTCGTTGCGTCGGTTCCTCTCGCCTCCGATGCCGACTGTTTCTGTTACAGGAGCAACGAAGCTGTGCCGCTCGCCGAGTGGATGCGAGGGTCGGCAGGCTGGCTGCGTTGGGGCGTCAGCGAGCTGGTGGTCACGCCGCTGTCGTGGCTGCTCGGCTCCACGGCCAAAGTCGACGTGGACGACACTCGCAAGTTCGTGCTGTTGGACGTCGTGCAGGTGCGCTTGTTCGTCTATGCTTGCTGCACCGTCTGTGGCGGGGCCGTGGACGTGGGAGCGCACACACAGGAGCTGGCGTCGGAGTTGTTGGAGCGACGTCGAGATGCCGAAGTCGACGACCCTCTGGCCGAAGACGTGATGGAGTGGCGCGCGCTGCTCGCCGCCGTCAGGGACATCTGTCCCGAGCCGCGCACGCTCGACGTCGTCCTGCGCCATCTGCAGAACGAGGACGTCGTCTGCGTCGACGTCGCCTCCGACGGCGACAAGGTCGGCGCGGCTTTCGCTTGGTCGACGAAACCAAGTGCGAACAGCTCGTCGACCCGCGTTTAGATCGTCAAGTTTCGCGAGCACAAGGAGAAGGGACCGGTCAAGCTCACCGAGGCGGACACCAACTTGCACAGGTGCCGTTTTGTGTGATCGTTTTCACTGCGCTTACAATTGACAGTGAGTACTGTCTAGTCTGCGCAAGGCGACGCGACGCCTCGAGTCGGAGATTTACAAACTGGAGGAGACGGCGAAACGGTTGGTCGTTGGACTCTGTGGACACACACACACACACACACACACACACACACACACACACACACACACACACACACACACACACACACACACACACACACACACACACCCACACACACACACACACACACACACACACACACACACACACACACTCTCACACACACACACACACACACACACACACACACACACACACACACACACACACACACACACACACACACACACACACACACACACACACACACACACACACACACACACACACACACACACACACACACAGCTTCATGCGTCCCTGAGTGTCGTCTTGCTCTTGCGTGCAGACTGGAAGAGGAGTGCCGACTGGAGCTGCGCCGACGCAACCGTACGAAGGCGAAGCAGCTTCTGCGTCAGAAGCAGATGGTGCTGAAGAAGGTCCAGGAGAAGGACGCCCAATACGGCCGCTTCCTCTCGCTCATGCACAGCCTCGCGCAGACCAAGGAGCAAAAACTGGTGCGTGCGCAGACAGCCCGCACACCGCATCACACCCTCCCTACCGTACCTGTACTCAAAATGTTCCTAGGTGGTCGATGCCTACCGGGCGGGCGTCTCCGCCTTCAAGGACAACCTCGGTCGTCACGGCCTCTCTCCCGAGAAAATCGACGAGACCATGGACGACATTCACGAGGTTCGTCATGGCCGAGTGCTTTGAGTGAGTCAGTCACCGCACGCGCGCGCGTTGGTCGTTAAGGCGCTGTCTGAGCACGACGACATCTCCACGGCGCTGTCCCAAAAGATGGGAGGGCCGTCGGCGGGGGAGACGGAGGAGCTGGACGCCGACCTGGAGAGGGAACTGGAAGAACTCATGGACGCCGAGCGCGACAAGGCGCCCAAACGACAGGCGCAGCCGTCGGCCAACGGAGAGAGAATCGGTAGCTTGTCGTCTCTCGTACTAACTACTGTTGCACGCAACGCAAGTTTGCAGTCCTGCCGCGCATTCCTACTCACGAGCCGATTGCCGACGCGCCGGCCCCGAAACGGGACCGCCTCACGGAGCTGCGGCGACAACTCGACGAGGCTGCTGCTCGCTAATCAATCGTAATTACTACCGAATCGCAGCTAAGCGCGTCCACTCCGTCTGTTTCCATACCAAAACCGCTGTCATGTTTACTAGCGATGTTGTGGTAGGGTGTACGTTTGCTTCCCACGCGTGTGATTCAGCAAAGCGTGGCGCGAGAGCGAGTACAGTTCTGCTCAGTAGTCGTAGAAGTACTTGCGCGCGGTCGTGTCGTCTATGAGGATTTTGGGCCGTTCGCGCACGAAGCGGCCCTTGTAGTCGACGCGCGAACTCTTGAGGCCGTGCCTCACGTGGTACTTCTCGTACGGGTCGTCCGGGTAGTACTTGGGCCGGAGCCAGAAGGGCGTCATCATCTTGTCCAGCATCCAGCACTCCTCTTTGCTGCACATCAGCGCGTAGTCCGCCGTGTCTATCCAGAAATCGCCGTGAGCGTAGCGCTGAGGTCGAACCAAAGTCGGACGCGCCCATAGAGCAACAGACGCATCGCGCACCCACCCTCTTGGCCCGTCCTGGCCGGTAGCGGATCCACAGGCCGTTGTTGAGCCGCTTGAAGCGGTGCAGCACGTCGTGCTTGGGCACTTTGCGTCCCACGGACTGGTCGAAGCGAACGTGGCACTCGTGCATGGGAATCCGTGCGATCGTCCGCCGACCCTCCGTCGACACGCTGATCGGCCGCAGAAGACTCCTCGCCAGCCCTCCCGCCGCCAACGCGACGCTCAGCGCTGCCATGACACTCGTCGTCGGCAGAATTCGACACGAACCCCGATTGAAATTTTCGTTTGTTTACCGACTGTATACTCCGGACATAAATTACGGACAAAACTGACATTACGCACAATGGCGCGCATTAAATTTGTATTTAGAGTCAGTTCGACTCGAGCGAGTCTACCGCTTGACAAGGTAACTTTAAAGCGTCGATATCATTTTATATTGTTCCAAGTGTGCATGAAATACGTGTTGTGAGTTGTGACAGAAATTGATACAATCTGGCGGTTGTAAAAATTGATACAATCTGGGCGTGCGAGTGTGGTGTAGTGGTTAGCATGAGACCCGTTCGAATCCCAGCCCTGCAATCGCCTTTTTTCCGCAACTCTTCAATTGATGATTTTGTACGACACGCCAAGTGTGCTTCTCAAGCACACAGGCACACGCACACTAGAAGGCTCCAAGCAGGGTTCTTATTAGAGGTTAGGCTTAATTAGTGCTAGAGAGTTGCAATTTGATCATCGCTGCCAGACTTTATCAAACAAAAATTGAGTGTGAACGTGTGAATTGCGGTCAGCCTGCAACCAAATCAACCGGTCATTATCTCTAATGTGAAGTGCTTCATTCGCTTAAGCAAGTCACCGCAATATGAATGCGAATGCTTGCGTGTCGCTGGCAAGTGTCTCTAGTTGAACTCGGCCTTCAATAATCCCGCCGTTCGCCGTCCGCCGCCGGGTCCAGTCCTTCCAACCGGAGATATTTTCCAAAGTGGACGCCAGACGATGCAATTATTCACCTGCACGAGCCGTCACATCTTATAGACGTAAGAGGGGGCGGGGAGGGGCGGTCGCGCACGACCAAATGACAGCATTTTGTCAACTGCTTCCGATT
The DNA here is from genome assembly GCA_030248085.1 of Paralinhomoeus sp. GSCO2_6. Classification (NCBI taxonomy): domain Eukaryota; kingdom Metazoa; phylum Nematoda; class Chromadorea; order Monhysterida; family Linhomoeidae; genus Paralinhomoeus; species Paralinhomoeus sp. GSCO2_6. Next base: position 43,846 of record JASAMY010001551.1, read on the forward strand.
CCATTGGGCGGCTAGCTTAGAAGTGCTGGAGCTTCCTGGTCGTGCACAGTCCCATGCTTACTCACAGCATGCTCCGAACTGACCCACAACCCAAATTGCATGACCGTAGTCGCACATTGTAACTCTGAGGGTTTCCAGACATGTTCAGATGAGCATGCGGCGTGAAGGGCATATCAGTGTGGGTGTACTGTAAATCCTCTAATTACTAGTCCCACTCACCCCCAGCACCCCGCCTAGCACAATTAGTCGCCTCAGTCAGACATTGCCCTCCCTCAGATCAGCGATCCATCCAAATTGTAAGCCACCACCCCAACACCTACACAAGTATCTCCCTTCCGCATCCCGAATTCGGCCATTAGGCCAAAGCAATTAGGCCCCATTAGTCAACTAGAGGGTTTACGGTACTGCACGCGGATCGTGCATCGGTCAAGAGACTGTCCAGTTTCGCTGCTTCTGTCAGGTGCTTTCACGCGCTGTCACCTCCGGGTGGGCCGGCTGCGCTTGGCAGGGACGCGACTGAAGATTGGTGGGCTGAACGGTCTAAGTGGCGCGCTGTCATTGTCAGGCACGGGCGGAGCGAGCGCTTGCTGCAATGAATAGCAAATCAGTCGGCACGCCTGTTGACTGGCAAGAGTGTTATTTCTTCGTTTAAGCGTACACGATCGCGTGCTGCCGTTTCGCCGGACGCCCTCTAATTTGCAAAATCAATCCGGTCCCGTCGCTAGCTGCCGACACCGCCCGCCCGCCTCCGCTGCCAGTCAGATCCGTCTGTTGTACGCACTGCAAGCGCCGCCGACGCCTTCTGTGACCGCCGAATCCTCGCTGCCTAAAGTCGACATGTCGTCGCCCATCCCACCTCTGAGAGCAGTCGGCTGCGCCCTACTATTGCTGCTGGTTGTCGTCGACGTTAGTGGTCGGTCCCTGGAGGAAGATGCGCCGCCGGGAGTGGGGTCGGTGGACGTGCTGCCTCTCCGAGAGCGCAAAGGTAAGCGATAGACGACGACAGTGAGCGCCTAGAGCGAGCAGCAAGCGTGCGTGCCGACAGCGAGCAGCGCCGGTCTGAACCTGGCCGAATACGCGACCTCGAGGCACGGCGGCGGCGGCCGACTCAGCTTCCTCAGCAAGCGCGTACTCCTCCAGCGACCGCACTATCTCGACTGGAGCGACGACGACTGAGACGACGACACGCTTCTTCCGGTACCAACCCCACTCCTCTCTTCACCACGCGGTCAACACGCGTCACGCTCTAGTAGTGAGGCCGAAAACAGTTCGAATGCTATTGAAAAGTTGAGGAAAAATTGGCGAATGGCTATGTTCTCGAAGTAAGAAGCTACAGAAAAGTGTACGACGGACACGGACACGACTATAAACTCGATGCGCGCGCGCGTGTCGCACGCAGCAACGGTCGCCTCTATGCACTAAGCCTTCGCGCGAGAACGGTCGAACGAAAGAAAGAATCGCACACTTCGATCTAGACGGCTCGTCCGCGAATGTACGTAGCGCGCACGGACGGACACCTTGAAACGTGGAACGGCTCAACCGCGAACCTTCCTCACCCACCCTCGTCCTACACTCTATTTAACCCTTCTGCACGAACGCGGCAGTCAGCGCGTCAGTCCGCTGCTACTACGGACACCAACAGCAAGAATTAGAAGTACCAATAGCAAAACGTCTGTTCACGCGTCTCGTGCACGTTACTACTTACTCATCACGGAAAAAGGAGCGCCAACCGTCGTCGACAGCGAAGCGTCGTAGTAGTAGCGCGGCGAACCGGCGGGCGGGAGGAGGGGGGGGGGGGGTGATAGGCAGCGCGCCTTTGTTTTGGCATGGACGGTCACTGGGGCACCGCGGGCGGGGGACTGTGCGCGGAGGAGCGGCGCACGGGCCTGTCGGCCTCCTCCATGGACGAGGAGAGGGTGCGCATCTTCTCCATGCCGGGAATGCCGACCTGCGACAACACGCCGCAGCCCTTGCAGAAGAGCACCAGGGCGCGCGTCAGCTTCTCCTGCTGCAAGCAACCACGACCACGGATGCACGTGCACCCAGCACGCACGCACGCACGAAGGGACGCACCGCCTCGGACATGACGTCGCCGACGCCGTCGACGACGAGCAGCGTCGTGTGCTCGGGGTTCATGGCCTGGTGCATCGTGTGCACCGTGTGGATGTGCGACGCCTTGCTGCCCACCACCAGCAGCGCGTCCACCCTGCAGCCATCGCGTGCGTGCGTGCGTGCGTGTCCGCTCGGTCAAGAACGCCCACTTGAGCTCTTTGGCGAGAGTGGCCGACAAGTCGGTGCGCTGGACGAAGGAGTTGAGGAAGCTGGCCAAATTCTTGGAGTTGAAGCGCCGCTGGAGCTCATCGACGAACTCCTTGACGTGGTCCTTCTTCTCCGATTGGCCCTGCAAGCGTCGTCGCCGAGTCACGCCCATCGACACGCCTACTAGTGCCAACGCCGGTCAGCTGCCACGCCGTGCCGACGGCCAGTTCACGACACAACACACGCACGAACACAAGCAAACGGTGAATAGGGCCGCCAGCAGTGGCGGAGCCAGCAGGATTTCAGGTCGGAAGGTGAGTTCGAAAATAGCGACATCAAAGTTTTGTGCGCAATAGAGTGAAACACGTACATTGGTGCACAGTTATACAGTCGAACTCAGTTTTCACGCCCTTGTGTGACCCTACCTGTACCTGGGGGGAGGGGGAGGGAGAGACCACCACTAACCGAGTTCGACTGTGTTTGTCGCAAACAAAGGAAGACTGAAATTTGGAAAGCAGCCCCTGGCTACGTAACTGTTCTCCAACATGCGTGCGTTCGGGCAGCGTTCGTGTGTGTGTGCATATGCCGACGCCGCCTTGATTGTCTTCTCACAGGTTACGCTGCTGCTACTTTTTTCTCTCCCCCGGGGGCCGGGGGGGGGAAGATTCTCGGCTGCGGCAAACCAGCGTGTTTGTCGTCCGCGCCCGAATTCCCGTCTATCGCGGAAAGGATGCGTTGGAATCGGACGCTGCTAGTGCTAGCACACGGCGGCTAGTCGGCTAGTCGGCTAGTGGCTGCGCTTTCCCGCACGGCTTTCGCCGCCTCAACTGAGCCGAGCGAGAACGCGTTAAACGGTCCCCCGGCCGCCCGCCCGTTCGCTCGCCTTCGCTCCGACGCCTTTCCAACAGAGCAGCCACCGAGCGCCCCAGCGTCGAGCGAGGACGACGCTCACTCCTCGCTCGTCCTCGCTCCCCCGTCAGCGGTCGGTCACGCATCAGGAAGGCGCGCACACGCACGCTCGGCTGTGTGTCGGACAGGCACACTGCCTAGGTCAGCGATAGGCGCTATCTCTCGAGTGTCTGCGTGCGCCGACTGCGCGCGGGGCGGTGCCGACGCGGCAGACGGTGGCGGCAAGAGAGACTGAACTGGCGAACGAGACTACCTTTTGCCAGCCGCCCCGCCCGGGCATCGGTTCACGCAAGAAATGCGACGAGTGCTGTGGCGCGGCAGAAGCGGGAAGAAAGCAGCTAGCTAGACACATCCGTGCGGCACGAGGCGACGACGACGAGCACGCGCGTTGTCTATCCGCAGAGCCGTGCATCAGCGTCATGCAGTGCGAGCGGCAGTAGCCAGAGAGCGGCAAGGCGAAGGCGGTGTCCGAGTGGTGGGCGCGTGTGTGCGTGCGGGGCGTGAGCGAGAGGCGGCGGTGGAAGCGGTGCAGCAGCGGCAGACGCCAGAGGGCACGTACCGCGGCCGGCGTGGGCGCCTCGACGGTCGTCTGCGCGCGGCGCAGCACGAAGCGCGACCGGTCGTCCGACCTCGAGCCGCGGTAGCGTGCCTGTTACGTCAGTCTCCGTGCCGCGCGTGTGTGCGTGCGTGCGCGCGATGCCTCCCACCACCGGCGCACCCCAAACCTCCAGCAGCAGCTGAAGTTCGACTACCGGGCTCTAGAGCCGCTACACTACGAGACAGAGCTGATGTGGGCTGTGGGGTGCAGAGAGCATTCCACATTCCAAGAGGAGAGAGCGTCGAGGGGGATAAAACGGGGTGTGGGGGTGGGGGGGGGAGAGGTTGGCGTCGGAGAAGCAGCAAGAGAGCGGCAGGCAGAGGCACCGCAAAGGGCTCACCTCCTGCAGCGTCCAAAGAGCGACGCGGAAAGCGGGTACGGCGTTTGCGCGAACGCGAACGCGCGCGCGTGTGTGGGGCACGGGGACTTACCGGGCCGAAGCGGTGGAACACGAGGTAGTCGTAGGCGGACTGGTTCATGCCGCCCGACTCGAGCTTCAGGTTGATGTACTGCAACGACAAACTACGTGTGGGCCCTGTCGTCGGTGCAGGGTGACGCGCACTGCGCACACCTTGTCCTTGATGTACTCCCAGGCGCCGGCGGTCGTGCTCGTGCACTTGACGAGGATGGTGCCGTACACGCGATTCGGGTGCTTCATCTGAAGAGCGCGCGCGTTCCATTGCCAGCGGCAAGTACGACTGGGGCAGTGGTAGAGAATCGGCCTCTTGCGCGCACGGTTCTGCATTGGATTCTTGATGGATCCCAACGAGGATTTCCCTGCTAATCGATTTTCTCGTGCCGTCGCTGCTGTAGATTGCAGATGGCGCTCTTGCGAATGTCTATGGCGCGGCCCTCGTGACTAATTATGTGCCTCTCGACAGGAAAGCGTCATCCGTATGAGTATGATTATATGGGCCATTGACGGCCTCCTAGCGTTGCCCTTAATCCAACAACAACGACTGGGCTGGGTGTAGGGGGGGGGGGGTAGGGCAGGGGGGACTCACGGCGAAGCGGCAGACGATGTTGGCGCCCACGCCGACGCCCATGACGACGACGGTCTTGACCTGGAGGGCGTCTAGGACCTCTAGAAGGTCCTCGCTGATCTGGTCGAGGGTGGGAAAGTCGCCCTGGTGGTCGGCCTCGTTGTCGTCTTGGCCGGGCACGCAGACGTGCAGGAACACCGACTTCTGCTTCACCTCGCCCATCGAGGGGTGGTTCACGTACTTGACGAACGCCCGGTCTACAATGCAAAACAATGCCCCGCAATCAAAATCTGCCCCCCCCCGTCCAACGCACGATTCGAGCCGATGTCGTGCACAGTCAGGAAGAGCGTCTTCCCTTGACGATCCGACATGTTGCCCTGCAACGCAGTGCACAGACCGTGGACACGAACACCGACGGACACGCAAACGGTGGCAAAAGAAAAACGACAGGAAACCGGTTTCACCTGCACATATACAGTCAGCATCTTGCAATGCTTCGTAGGAATCTGCTTTCGCTGAAAGCAAGCACCATGGTGGTGGTTGTACAACGTCATCATACACTTTACATGTACGTTACGTACATGTATGTACATTCAACGACAACTTCAATCCACAGAAGCGTGTTTGGAGAATTGTGCAACGCAATCTCTGTCTTCCCCAACTACCAAATAAGTGTGCCATTTCAGCGATTTACACAACTTTTAGAAAGACCCAGAAAACATACAAAGCTTGGCATCAGCAGAATCTTCTGGACTTTTCCCTCAACAACGCCTCCTTCTCCTCTACCTACGCATCAAATTTGGTCGAAGTTGGCTAGCAATTCAACCATAAATTGTAGGCAAATGCTACCAGCAAGCACAGCGGCAGTTACCTCCATGTCATCGCTCGCAGCAGCCGCCATATTTGAAGGACACTCTGTAAGGAGGCAAGAATCTAGAAGCGCAGCAAGTCAGATATTGACGCCTCTGCCAAATATCGCGGTGTTGGTTGCTAAGAGGCCGCCAACGCCAAGGCGGCTGCAGCAACAGCTCGATTTCCACGCACTCACTGACACAAGCGGCCACGCGACTTCGCAATCACAGTCAAAGACCCACAGTGACGTTGCAAGGACCACCTTCCGTCGGCTATTTCCAAAATATGCAACCGATACAAGCACAACCGATACAAGGGATCACTGTAGCTTAGGCTTTAGCTTAGGCTTAGGCTTAGGCTTAGGCTTAGGCTTTTGCTTAGGCTTAGGCTTAGGCTTAGGCTTAGGCTTAGGAGGCGGGAACAATAATCCCTTGTATCGGTTGTGCTTGTATCGGTTGCATATTTTGGGAATTGCCCCTTCCGTCTTCCGTCCGCTCTCAAGTCTATACTGTGTTTGGTGGGCAAGTGTTCGGTACTAGTGTTTGGTGCGTACGCAAGATGGCGCAAATTTACACAAAATTCAAAATGCAACACAAAATCGAATTTACATACGGTACCATTAAGATCTGCATACATTTGGTGACACACAGTAGTTGGCATATTTACATCTGTCTGTTCTGTTTGTCCGTTATTCTGTAGACACACAACGTAGAAAAAGTTGTGTAAAATGAGTTGGCTGTACTACAATGTTCACAGTTCTGCGTTCCTCATTGAAAATTGTATACGCGATTGAGTGAGGCCTCCTAGCGTTGCCCTTGATCAATAACAACAACAACATCACAACAGGAAAAGGTGGTATCCGTGCCCCATGCGTCGTGGTAGTGTGCGATACGATTACACAAATTTACACCCGTTTCAAAATATTTTAATCGTGAGTGCGATAAAAAGTCAAGTGGACAACTTCACACAGAGTGCAAATAGATCTACATTTCGTTCATTCCGCGTAACTCCTGTCAATGTCAATGTCGTTTAGGGGTGCTGGTTTTTGACTCGCATAGCTATACGTTTCTAAGGCTTTCTCACAGTTCAATAGTACGTAATCATATGGTTTCCATACGAACGTCATATGCGGCAACCTTTGAACCATGCGTGAGGAGGTAGAGCAAGACGATTTGTGGTTTGGAATGTAATTTGATTAAATTGATTTGGTTTGTAGTTGTTCAAGCGTGAAATCGTGCGGGGTATCGTTACGGAGTTCTGCTAGAGTGTAGTTGGTGTGTGGGTGTATGTGTGAAACAATGGTTTGCGAGCCACAAGGCCAACAAGCAGTGTTGGCCTGGGTTTGGCGCTCTTAGCAGCGCCAGTCAACTTGCTGTGTAGAATGAGGTAAGGACGGGCTGTCGACAGAAAGTGTGCTTCGAGTGACGTCTTAGACATGGGAGGCGTTGTCGCCGGGCGTGCGCCAGCCGCGTTCAGCCCAACTCTTAATGGGCCCCGCCGCCCTCACTTCCCGACTAACGATCCTAATTACCAAGTGCGCAATTCGTCTCCGCCCACTCAAAGTCGATGCCGCAAAGACAAGCGGAGCGTCGCAAATGGATCTCAATGAAAGGTTCGCTGTTGCGCACGGGGAGGACTGATTGAGTCACTTTTCACTGGCGCATCGCTTGCGGCCCCGTCGTCTTCCATAGAAGTGACTACCATCTTTCACAGCCAGAGAATTACTGACTGCCGGATTCAATCAGAAATGAGGCACAGTCTGGGCTTTAAACTGAAATGTATATCCAGGGCAATGTAACTCCGCCAAAAATATAGTCCAGGAAACGCCGTCTACAAGACCATGGTATTTGTGTGTGACCTTGGATTCTGAAGCACATTCGCACACATATGGGAATATAAATGGAGTCTCAAGGCAATCGAACGCAGACGGCGAGATATTTTTTCCTGCGAACTTTACGGCTTGTCGTCGTCGCCGCCAGGTCGATTCGAGAGTAGGCGCGTGCGCGTGCATGGGCCAGTTGTCAATGAATTGCGCCGGAACGGAGGCGGAACTCCCGCGCCTTGGCCGCCGGCTAGGCGCTCATCCTCTTCTGCTTCGCTGGCCGCAAAAATAGATTCAGACCGTCGTCGACAGCTTAAGACGGGCGCCCACGGTACTCGGCGCGCGTCCTCCGACTCTGGGCCTTCATTATGACCTTGCGAACCCATGAGACTTTCGTGACTAGTGATTAGGCGACTCCGTGCTCCCAACAAACGCGAGCGCGCCAGCCTCTCTGCGTAACCGCCGTCGTACTCGCCGTCGCGTCGGTACGGCAAGCAGCGCAGCCGTGGGACGTTCAGGGACCAGAGACATATGATGACCGCCACAGCTGGCGCGGCGACGACGCTGGCCACCGCCTTCGGCCTCCTGCTCCTCGTCTACCAACCGTGCCGGGCGGCCCCCGCGCCATTACAGCCCTACTACGAAGTGAGTCGGAGTCGGCGCTTGCACAGGCGGTGCAAACAGAACGCGAGCTCAGATGGCCGGCTGGTACGACTCGTCGGTGCCCACCCTTGACGAGACGCTCGTCAACGCGGGAGAGAAGATGGAGAAGCGACGTGAGCGCCTCCTTCCAGCGCCGCGTTGATGGGTGTTGAGGGCGGGCTGCGCTGCAGGCGTGGGTCACTGCCCCTGGAAGCTGTGTCACGGCCTGCGCAGAGCCAAGTGGGGAAAGCGGACGCTGGCGCTGGTCGACGCCGACTTGGGGCCCTACGCGGCGGCTGTCGGCGGATGGTGACGAGGACGACGACGGCTGCGAGGACGCGCTTCGTCGCGAGAGACCACCAACGCGGCTGCGATTGCGTTCCGTCATCCTCTACTACTACCACTACCGTAGGCCGTTGCAGTGGGCGCCCTATCGTCGCTGTTCCACGCGCTGTCGCTGCTGCAAAGCAGTCCCTCGAGTGTGACTCACCGATGACGCCGAGCCCTCCTCCTCGCTTTACACTCCACAATGGCACCAATTAACACGTAGCATTCGATGACTGTCGAGTCGGCAGGGAGGCGCGTACCGACGCTGTGAGCAACGCTCAGAGCAGTATCATCACTCTTTCTCTGTATCACAAGTCAACAACAATTCTGCTACGGCTGAACGCTGCGGTCTATCCTATTTTCCCGCTCCAGCGCCTCGTTCTGCAGAAGGTGCGCTGCTTTGTAGGCGGTTCTTCCAAACGCGTCTTCAAAGCGGAGCGCTTCATTGGGACATGACGTATTCCTGCCGCCCAGCGAAGTGTAGCCCTTGTCGTACAACTGAATGGGACGCTGCCGTCGACAAGGAGTCGACAGAGTTGCGCAGGCGCACGCACGCACAGCGCAGTAGGGCAGGCAGAGGGAGCGGAGAAGACGCCAGACGGCTGCGTAGGGCCAGTCGGTGATGGGCTGGACGCGCAGGAATCGGGGCCAGTCGGCGTCGGTGGGAGCGACCCGATCGCCGTGGTGCGCGCCGCGCGAGGGGTGCACGTCCGTGCGCCGAGTGCCCATGAAAACCACCTCGACGCGAGGCTCGCGCTCCCTCAGCTCTGCCAGCGCCGACTTGATCGGCGGCCGCAGTCGGATCAACTCGATATTGTATCTGAACGCCAGCACTCCGTCGCGCCGATCGCCGAAACCCAGAAAAGGTAGGGACGACGACACCGGTGGCAGCTGTCGCTGATGAAGGACTCGACCTCGCCGAACGTGTCTTCCGGCTGTATGTAGACAGCTTTGAGTTTCGGCACTTCCTTGCCGGCGTATTTCCTGAAGAAAAACCTCCCGGACCGCGTATTGCGAGTGAACGCCGGACAACGTCCTGCGAGTCACCGCCGGATCTGCACGTGAAGGAGATGTAGCAGCGTCGTGCAGTCCTTGCCGCCGTTGAAAGAGACGGCGATCGCTTCGAGGCTGCAGAGGAGAGACGCGATTCGACAAGCGCCAGGTTCGACAGCGACACTCTCTTACGGGTAGCTTTCGAGCATGGCGTCTATAAGGCCCATCGACTCCAGAAGCAATTGACGGAAGGAGTTGTCGACGCTCGCCAAGAGGCCGTCCAACTTCGACACGACGTCCACATACGGCTCGGGGTCGTAGTCGACGACATAATCTAATTCAGAGGCAATGACTTCGCCTACAGGAGTGCATTAGAACTCGACAACCTCTCAATTGCTCCTTAAGCAAGTCATAGACGCCCTTCGCAGCCGCTCCACTGCGAGAATCCACTACAACCTTGACGCGGTAGTAGCTAAGCAAGTCGTAGTCGCGCCTCCAATGCTAGCAGAGCGCTAACGAGTTTCGATGGTCTCACCTGTGATTGATCTTTGGATAAGAGCCAATATTCACGGCATTCTTGTGCTTGCGCGCCAGCTCGGTCAAGATGTCGGCGATGATAAACTCGTCGCAGCCCAAGTAAAGGCGGAAACTGTTGAACAAACTCCGATCGGCGCGAGCCGGCAAGTCGAACGTGTCCTGAAGCGCGTCGAAATTTGTCGGCAGAAGGCGTGCCATTTCGGCTGACTTCTAGAAAGTCGAATGCTTTCTCCAGTAGCTTCGGAATGCCTGGCAGAACAGTGACATTGCGCACTCGCGTGACCGGGTACAGCGAGAGACGCCCACGCGCGTCTCTGCCCCAGATGAGTCGGGCGCTCTTCGGCAGCTGAATCATTCTCATCTGATCATTCGCTGTCGCTGCCAAACGGTGTACACAAAAGGCCAACTGACCGTGCACAGCTTGATGGGCGTGGACGACACGTCGTCGGCAGCCAGCTTGAAGTAGCGCCTGACGACAGGGGCCAGCTCCTCGTTCACGTGCAGCTCGTCCGAAAATGCCGCCGCGACTCCTGTACAAAAGTCAAGTTAAAAAGTTTCAACTTTCGTCAAAGACCACTCCACAGAAAAAAATACCCTCAAATGTGACGTCATCATGCGTTGGTCCCACTCCGCCTGACGTAATGACAATCGAGTAGGCGGCGCTAAACTTGCGCACTTCGGATGCGATGACATCCACGTTGTCACCAATCACAGAAATCTAGATCGTCCGACGCGTACGTGCAACTCGAAACGATGTGCACAAAAACTTTACCCTATCGACTCTGACTCCGAGATTGAACAGCCGCTTGCAGAGGAACGAAGAATTTGTGTCGGCCGTATAGCCTTTCAGGATTTCGTCCCCAATAACTGCAACAAGAAACTATCAAGGAGAGCTTCGAAACGCAGTTTCTATCAACGCACCAATGATGCCAGCGTTCGGTTCGGCCATTCTAGCAGGGAAGGTTGTTGACATAACGCAACGATTGGAGCAAGCAGCACTAACGTACACCGCGGCAGCTCTGACGTGGCGTCTGAGCGTGCCTATTGCCATATAGAACTATTCTTCGTCAGCATAGTCGCCGTCACACAATGGCGGGCACACTAGAACCAACTACCCTGTTAGCATTCTTTGCAACTGACACCCGTAGCAAACCTGCAACGCAACTAGCCAGAAGCAACCAACAGTATATTCTTTGATTTGGCGTCGCAAAATGAAGTGAAATCACAACCGATCAACGGGCACAGAAGAGTGAACAAAGTGAAGATCTAGGCACTGCGTCATCGGTGCTTTGTTTGTAATACGACACGCACACATACACACGTGTAGAGAGAAAGAAGATAAGGCTACACTTCTTTTCTTATGCGTCCTTGTCTTTGGCAGCGTCGTTTGTTGCTTCGTCTAAGGCGGAATGCGTCGCCTTGTGCGAGGCGAGCAGCTTCAAGGGCAGCAGGAAAAGCAGAGCGCCGACGAGAAACGTGGCCGTGGGGCCGAACAGCCAAAAAGCTAAACGGAGAGCGATTTTTCAGGTGACGGACGTCATGTAAGGATGACGGACCCGCTGACGCGACGAAGGGTCCCAGCGCTCTGGCCAAAGCGCCCAGCGAGCGGAAAACTCCCAGAATGGCGCCCTTGTTGTCGTCAGTGCCGTAGACCGAGACCATGGTCGTCAGGCAGGGCACGACTACTGCCGACGCTGAATCGCCACAAGAGATGGATCCTCTCACTCCCCAATCGACGACAATCGCAAGCGCACCGTAGGCGTAGAGGCTGAGCGCCCCGTAGAAGAGGGCGTGACTTCGCGTCACGGCCATGACGGCGTAACTGACGCCGACGACGAGCACGCCGCCGAGCGCGCACCGTCGCTGTCGACTCAGCGCCAGTCGTCTGACGAAGCAGCCTTGCAGACAGATCATGATGATACCGGCGAAGAAGTACATCCGGCCCTGCATGACGCTGCCACACGACGACGAGCGCGTGTCGACTGCGTCAGCACGTAGTTCGACCTATCTTCTACCTGTCGTAGTTGAAACGGAGATGCGTCAAGAAGGTCATGTTGAACTCCATGCCAGAGTAGAAGAGAAGGTAAAGGAAGTAGACGACACCCAAGAGTCGGAGTGTCGACACTTCTAAATCGACAGAGTGCTCCACTGACGATTCAGTCTGGCTTCTCACCTGTTGCCTTCAGACAGCGTTCGACAGACTGAAACGCAAACAGCTTGCGTGGATTCACGAAATCTCCTATGCTCCGCTGGCCAGCCGTGCACTCTGGGTTTTCAGCCAATAGTTTCGTGTCAGTTTCGGCCACCTAAAAGCGGTCAGCGTGTTCAGTATTCAGCAGAAGTATCCCCCAAAGCATCGAAACCTTGACGGTGTTGCAGCGCGTCAGCGTTTCCGGCAGCAGAAGCGAGATGCAGACCAGTTCGAGAAGGGTGAGGGCGATCGCGAAGTACGCGGGCGCTGCATAGAAGGTGTCGGCACCGGATGGCGCCTCTCTGGCCGACTTGGCGAACCAGGCGCCGATTGACGGCCCCAAGAGAAAGCCAACGGAGAATGAGACGCCCACCACCGCCTGCGTCATGTTGTTGTTCGTTGGAAAAAGATAGCTGCCGGCGCTGTAAGGCGACCCACCATGCCCCGTCCCCGTCGACTGGGCGGCAGCGCGTCGGCGACGACCGCGGTGGCGACGGACACGCTCGCCTTCGACAGGCCGCCCACAATTCTCGACACGAGGAACACCGAGAAACTTGTCGCGGTCGACCACAGCGCGTAGCAGCACAAACTGCCCAGCTGAACACTCACTCGTACTCGGCCGATCGACAGAGGAATGGATGAGAAAAGCGAGCGAACGCACGACGGCTCCGACTAAGACGGGCTTCCTGCCGACACGGTCCGAGAGAGCGCCCAGCACCGGCGTCGACAGGAACTGCAAGAAGCTGAACAGCGAGCCCAGCAGCCCTCCAAAGAAGACCGAGTTGAACCGGCCCACTTCCGCAGGCGCCCCGATCCACCGCTTGAAACTTTCCAAGCAGTAGTCGAAGACATTGTACACGGAATCCTATAAGAAATGTACCGCCGAGAACCAGAGGGTACAGGGTATGTATAGTATGTGCCCTGTAGGCAGTGTACCCTGTGTTCCGGCGCAGCGTAAAAGTCCAGCAGCGTCGGGAATAAGGGTAGAATGCTCGTGAAGGCCAAGAGATCCAATACCAGCACCAAGAAGACGGCGCCGAGAACTCGGCGTTCAACTTTCGTCGTTGCTCCCCCTTCTTGAGGGGCGTCGCAGTCGCCCATTGTTTTCTGAACGTCCAACGCAAGAAGTCGCGTACAGTCGACGCCCGCCGACGAACTGTGAGTGGAGCGTACGCTTGAAGGTGTGGCCGCCACGCTTTATCCGACAAGCGGGACGGGGCGTTTGCAGGCGGTCGGCGCTGACGACGACTACTATTAACGCTGGCGCGTGCGCATGAGAGACGACTGCGGGGCCGCACCCTTTGTCGTCACCCCCATGTGTGCGCAACAGGCGACAGCGGCCACTCACAAAAGGGGTCGCCGTGGGGCCAGCCAACGCCTGCCAGCCCCAATACGTTCGGCGATACGCAGGCGACACGCACGTCACGCGACTTCGCGCCCAATGTCCTTTCCAAAGAACCTCATTTGAAAACCAATATTACTGTATAACAAAAGTGAGCGTGAATAATAAATGTACGGAACGAAAACACCTGACGTAATCGGAACGTGCAACTCAGTCGGAGTCACAGCTTTAAGCCGACTCGACAGTATTCACAAATTAGCATATTACGTACCAAATTTACAAATGTACCTATGGTTGGAGCATCGATTTGCATGTCTACACGTTTTTTTTATAACGCGGTGTACGTACCAAACAGTAAACGTCCATAAACAATTCTGCGAACGGGGAACGTATGTATCACCAAAATTCATTGCGATTTATGCGATCCGATTGTACGCCGTATGTAAATCGTATTGTTGCATCAGTGTCTTCTCCTTGCGGTGGGCGTTAAGAGGGCGGGGTTGATTTGCGCGAGGAGAAAGTCGACTCGCTTCTGTCGGCGACAGAGTACGTTCTGCAGCTCGCGTCGCAGCAGACAGTTGCAGCCGTAGTAGACGAGCGTGCGTGTCGCCGCGCACAACATAGTGGCGAGCGTTGCCAAGTCCGCCGTCTGCGTGGGGGCACGGAGTTGAGAACTCTTGCACTTTTGAGCGCGGAAATTTAGGAACGGTACTGGAAAACGATCGATTTTACTGATGCCGGTGTCCAACTCAGTGCCAAGTCGTAGTAGTAGTAGAACTCGCCAGTGGCGACGTCGATGATGAGGTCACTGTGGTACTTCTCGACGTAGGTGAGCGCGGCCTGGACCAGGTTGCAGAGGAGGTAGCTGGACACGATGACGGCGACCGTGACGGCCGACTGGCGGAGACGGCGGCGCTCGGCGCGCAGCCGTCGCTGGTCCTCGGCGATGCTCCTGCGCTTCTCCTCCAGATCGCCACTCGACGGCGGCGGCGCCAGCAGCGCCTCCACCACCGCCTGCTCGTCCGACGCCTACGCAACGCCTTTTTGGTTTAGGCAAGAGCGATTGGCGCATGCAAGAGGATGGGAGTAGGCTGGAGGCACTATGTACCTAGGTACATACATATTTGCTGCGTGGGTCTGTCGGTCATCGGGGACGGACCGCAGATAGCTTCAAGGAAATTACCCCCAGTAAGGTTGGACGGCGCTGCTCGTCTGGCGCTGATTGCCTGGACGGCTTGGCGCTCGACTGCGCTGACTCGTCGGCGCCTTCGCCGACCGCGAGAAAGAAGAGCGTCTGACCGCGCAGTCGCTGTCGAATAACCTGCCAGAAGAGACGAGCCGAATTTAGGGGCGGCTGAGTCACTAGCACCAAACAAACAACCGATGTACTTTTTGCGACTTGCATATACTGTCGATGATAAGCCAGTTGAGCAGCAGCAGAATGCTCAAGGGAATGAAGGTCCGGACGGAGTGCACAAAATACGTTTCGTAGTGTTTGACAGAGCTCTGGATGGCGGTTTTTGCAAAATTTAAATAATGTTGATGCAGAGGTGGACGATGGATACACACAAGAGGAGAGACACCCTTTGTACACAGAACGAAAGCAAGACATCGACATGTATAAAACGCCATCCCAATTCTCCGAATTTTGTTGGTACAGCCGCATAAGTTTCGAATTGGTGGGAGCAGTTGGTGAAGTCGTATCGGCGAATCGAGAGAATGCTGGGCACTTTGACAACAAAAGAGAAGAAGAAGGCGACGACGATGACTAGCCGCCTCGTGGCAGGTCGCATTAGGAAGTTGCTAAATCACGGTTTGCACTTGCTGTTGGATTGCTTGCTGGATGTTCCGACGCACCGGAGCGGGCGAAGGGCGGGACTGGGCAGAGAGGAGAGCAGCTTCTCGAGTGTGGCGCAGATGAGCAGGTACGGAATGGGAAACGAGAGGCAGCCAGCCACCAAAAAGGCAGTGACGGCGTAGAGCCAGTGGAGCTGGTAGAGAAGACCGATGCGGAAGTAGTCGGCCCAGCATGGGACGCCAAACAGCGCTGTGTAGAACAAGCACAACGCCAGGTCGCCCACCGACAACCACTGCAGATACAGCGCTTCGCCTGTAGCGGAACGACGCTGCATCGTTATATTTGTCTCCTCGCTTAAACAAGTCTCACCCATTTGAGAGGCCCTAATTCGAGTAGCGAAAATGTAGTAGAGAACGGCGTTGAGAACGACGCCTACTAAAGCGGCGACGCTGCCGAAGCTAATGAGAGCGACTTTTGTCGGTGTGTTCCCCAAGGTGCCGCTGCAGACAGGAAGACTGCTCGGATCGATCTCATACAAGTCACCGAGAAGCCAGCGACCCACTTGCTCCACAACCATGGCTGGCTGATGTATAGACGCCCTGAAACTACCACAAGATTGGAAACGAAAACCCCACTCCCACGCCTTCCTCTTCTCAACTCAATTACCGCACGCCGACGCTTTAAATTTGACGAAGCTCCCGGCGCGTCACTATTGTCGACGCCGACAAACTGACGCCGACAGGCGGCGTGATGAGAAAGAGAGCAGCGTCGTCGGCAGCGGAGGAGACGGAGTGCGTGCGTGAGCTGGCGTCTCAATGCGCTTTCGCCGCGGTTGGCCTGATCGAAAAACCATGAGAGACAGCGCAGCCGCTCGTGTAGTTGCAGAAGCAAACACAGACAAAGTGCTTTTCCGGTGTGCCTTGTCTACTCAGACTGTTTGCGCTCGTTGAACGCGGACACGGGTCGTTGGGCGCAATTCGAGCCCTGCATCAACGACTACTAGTCAGTTGAGCCGAGGCTCTGTGCTGTCGGTCGACGACGGAGAGTCTCGTCGCGGATCAATGTTTTCGACAGACTCGGCAGAAAGTGTGTTTATTTTTCGTCAAGGCCAAGGCGGTCGACGGTGGGCCGTCGCAAGCGGCTTATCCTCTAAAGCCCCTTCTCTGCGCAGAAACGATCCCGCAAATCCTGCTTTATGGAGTGAAATGGACTGTTGCAGCCGCCAGAAATAGGAAATTCATCTCCGCGCGCGAAGAATGTAATATGCAAATCAAAATTTGAAAGCGAATTCACGCTTGAAATTTCTGAAAGATGTGCCGTAAGTAAATTATGCAATAATTCTATAGGACAAAGACAAAAAAATCAAAACAAAATCGGCATGTTAGCAATGGCACCGGAACAAACTAAACGACCTGACCAGGCACACACTGCACATAGTGCCAACTGCCGACCAACTAAACTAAGAGTGCGTTCGGCTTCCCAAATCCCAGACCTTCCAAACAGTAGCGAAGTTCCATTCCACTTCAACTCAAGTCGACAAGCGACTGCGCGCTGCTTCTTTTGTTTGCTCACTGTTAGGTGTGTCAGTGTCGTGTCGTTAAAAATTTAAGATGAGTTGGTTCAAATTGTTCGTTCGACTGCATTGAATTTTCGAGTAACGAAATTTTTTTTTCGAGTAAATTGAAAAAATCGTAACGAGTAACTTAACTCGACGCGCACGCGCAGTAAAAAAACGGAAAGAACGAGTCATAAAGACACACTTCACATCTCAACAATCTCGTTCTCATGGGCGTGGGTTGGCATTGTGATCAGTCAAAGCCAGTAAAACTGATTCTATTGGCGTTGACGTAGAGGTCGATGACAGAGCTCGAGAGATCAGCAGGTCGTCGACGTCGTCAGACGACAGAAAAGAGGTGGTCGTCCTCGGCGTCGATGCCGTCGGTCGGCAGTCGGAGCCGTTTGGCGCGCGGCTCGTCGTCGTCCGCAGAGAGACTGTCGTCGGCAGCAGCGGTGCGCTTGTAGCGGTTCTCGTAGACCCAGACGAGCGCGCTTCGGTGCGGCAGCAACTCATTGACTTTCTCTCGAAAGTGCTCCAGCACGCACCTGCCAGCCTCACCCACTTCGCTGCCCGGCTGAAAACAATGGGGGCATAAACGCTCGTGTCGCTGACAATGCCGGCCAAACATCGCTCACTTTATTGTACTTGGAGCAATTCTTGAATACTCGATTGGCGGCTGCGATGAATTCGTTCACGGATTGAAATGGGTCGGTGGAGCCGCGCTTCAGTCGTCGACGCAGCACAGAGAAGTCCATTGGCGCCTTCACCACCTCAACAGAGCGCAGCGTTCGACATACCCATCCGACTGTGCGCAATTCCCAAGAAATTCACTTCGTAGTAATCAGGAAACTCGTCTTTGCTGACCGACCAATGAAAGGGAGCCGACGACCGGTGACAGTAAAGCTCAAGCAGTAGCTTCTCGCAACGCTGAACAATCGATGGCACGTTCATGTGTACTTCTGTCAGTCAAGCAACATCAGAGGTGTTGTATGTACCTGGCGCTCCCAGTCATTGAGCGACGGAGAGACGTCCGGCCGTTTTCTGTTCTCCAAGCTGGGGTCGAGCGGCTTGCACAACGAGCAGTAGAACTGTCTGAAACGGATGAGTCGGCAGCCATGAAGAAGGGACACGAAGCTTCGACCTACTTGACTTTCGCCCAGTCCTTCGTCATGGCGGGCACGTGACACTTGGCGTGGTAGACGCGGGGACAGCCGTCGCAACATCCCAGCTCCTACATGGCGGACACCGTTCCGACGCGTTGACGACGACGACGACAACGGGACGCACCCCGCTTTCCTCGTCGCAGCCCTGCTGACAGACGGCACAGTAGTCCTCCCACTGGGCCAAGTCGTTCGACTGCGACGCGCTGCTCTTCTCGGCCCGTTGCTGCTGCTGCGACCACCGTTGATCGGCTGGAGAAGTCGACGGCTCGTCGCCGCCTCCGTCGTCAACATCATCAGGAGTTGTCTCAGGCCCCTTGATAACCACCGCGAGCCCATTGCCCTCAGCACGACGGACGCGCAGCTAAACACGCGATCGACGGTCAGATTCGGACTTTCGGACTGACAGCAGCAGACCTTAGGCACAGACGGCGAGCTGGTGCTGCTTCTGGAATCGCGAGTGGCGGTCACCGTAGCCGGCTCCGGCGGCAACCTCGAGTTGGCTTGATCCTCCGCCTCGGCGGTGGTGGATGTGGAACTGCAGGCGGCGTCGACAGCTTTCTCGACGCTCGACGACTGCGCTGGCTGCGGCTTCTCAGCAACGTCATTCGGAGCGACGTCCGCGTCGGCACTATTCGTAAGCGCCGGCTTCTCCGCTAATGGCTGCACGTTGTCCACTTGCAGAGTCCGGCAGTCTTGCTGCTTCCGCTTCGACTCGGCCAGGTTACTGACGATCGCATCAAGACGTGACCGGTTTCCCGTAGCCAACAAAGGTCTAGAGGTCGATATTAGCGTAAGTCTGAGCGCTAACAAAAGGCAAGGATTGAAAATTCCAACCGAGTGCTGGGCACGTGAGGATCGGGGGCGGGCACAGCGGTTTGATTTTGGCCCGGCTGAATCGACTTTCTCGAGGGGACCCGCTGCGGTTTGACCGGCGGCTCCGTCGACAACGCAGTCGCGCCGCCGACTGATCCGCACGTGGATGAGGAGGGCGGAGAAGGAATGACGGGTCGACCACTCGCACCGACGCGGCACGGCGACGCCGTCTTCGGTGGAGCGGCCGAGGCGGCCGGCTCGCGCGACGGCGTCGACACGACCGGGTCGGAAGCGCGCCTGCGGAGAGAGGAAACTACCAACTTATGCGGGCGAAGCGGTACGCGCGGCGCTGGCGTACGCGAGACTCCGGGGAACGGTTGGGCCGACAACTTGTGCGAGAGACGAGGCGATGGCTGCGTTGGCTGTCGACGTCGACGGCAGGGTGACCGACGGTGCGTGGTGGGAGGTCGACGGCAGGGTGACCGACGGTGCGTGGTGGGAGGTCGACGGCAGGGTGACCGACGGTGCGTGGTGGGAGGTCGACGGCACGGTGGCCGGCGGCCCGTGGTTGGAGGTGGAGGGCGCCTGGTGCAGTCGACGGTATGCGGGAGGCATCCCCTGCTGCTGACCGCGCGACGAGCCGGCCGGCACCAGCAGCGAAGGTCGACCCACACTCTGCTTGGGCGGCTGCTGCTGCTGCTGCTGCTGCTGCTGTTGCTGCTGGGGGCCGGGCACCGAGGCGACGGGCTGTCGGTTGAGTGTGACCTGGCCGAAGTTGGCAAGGCGCTGAGCGATGTCGTCCTTGCAGGGCTGGACGAGCAGCTGCAGCAGTGGCTCCGTCTGCAGCGCGTTGAACTCGACGCTGCTGCGCTTCTGGATCTCCTCTGCGCGGTTCAGGTGGCTCTGTAGCTTGTTGCGGATGTCGAACACGGCCAGCGCGCTCGTCGACTCCAACGTCTCCAGCGTCATGTACTGCGCCTTCATATGGAGACATCTAGCAATCCACTTCCGTGAGTGGCAGCAAATATTGTACCTGTAGCAACATGTTGGATACGGTATCCAGATTGCGGTTCATCTTCATGTACTCATCCGTCTTCATCTTCGCAGCAGAGTTGATGGACTGCGCCAGCACGATGCTGCGCTCCGTGAGTCGTCGCTGAAGCGCGCGAAAGTAGGCTCGGAGCGCTAGCCCTCTGTGACGGACGACATACGCAAATTTCGACCGCATGCTGCCAGAGTTGCCGAAGCGCCTCTTGTCGGCTATTCTCCAGCTGTCCGCAGCGTTCCTTGATCATCTCCTTGGTGCTGCGCAGGTTCACCAACCAGCCTTTGTTCCGAGCGTAGAGCGCTTGGTAGCGCTGCTTCTCCTCCTCGGCCGCCGTCTGCACGAGAGGTGTCGACATAGGCAAATGGGATCGTGGAGAGGGATAGGTAACAGAGGGAGCAGGCAGACCTGGAGGGAGACGACGGTGTGCTTGGGGCCATGGTGGTCCCAGCCTCGGCAGGCGCGGCACACGACGGCGCCGCACTTGCAGAGACCGTCCCTGATCTCGTTGTGCGTGGGACAGGCGAGCAGCTGCTGCAGGTGCGAGCCGGGCGCAATCTGAAAGGGCTTTCCGTGCCTTTCTGGCACACCTCCAGCGCTCTCTCTCTCTCTCCCTCGGCCACACCTCGTGGAGCGTGTGCTCGCTGGTCAGCGTCACCTTGCGGTGCGCGTCCCGACCAGCCTGGCACAGAGGCTCGTTGCAGTTGTAGCAAAAGGCCACCGCCACCGAGCTAGGATTTCTCTGCATCTGCAGGCCTTGTGACGTGCAACAGTTCGCCTGGCATCTGCAAGAGCAAGAGTTCGCTTGCTTGTCCGTCGCCCTATGGGCGCTATCTTCTAGCACCACACCTCATCTTCGCAATGGCCGAAATGACGAGCAAGTGATGACCCGCCTCGCTGGCGAGACATCGGAAGTGGCAAGCGGGACAGACGACGTGTTTGGTCCTGGCGCCTACAACAAAGGGTTACTAGACGCGGCTGCCTCTAGCAGCTGCCGACAGTGCTGCGGCGGCTCCTACCTGCAATTACGCCTGAGGCGGCCACATTGTCGGACAGCGTCTCGAAGCACTTTCTGCAGAGCGAATGAAGGCAGGGCAAGAGGCGCGCCCCCACGGCCGAGTTGGGCGCCGTCAATGGCTTATTGCAGCCCATGCACATAAAGAGGGCGCGCTGCCGCTCCTCCGCCGACACCGCAGTGCACATTCTCATAGAAAACCGACAACTGCGGCGGTCGGTCGCGATTCAAGCGCGGAAATTGCGATTGCGAAACACGCGTTTCGCAACGCCGCTAGCGCCGAAATGGAGGCGCCAGTGTACGCACCTTGAAAAATTTCCCGCGTCTTTCGTATGGAAGGGGGAAGCCCGCCCAGTGCGACGGTTTTGCACGCGCCGCGGCCAAGCTGCGTCCCTGGGCGTAGTCCCCCTCCCCCTCATTCCGGCGCCTGCCGTCCACCCAGCCGCTGCAGCGACGACGGAGTCACGGCGCCCCAGCGCAGCGGACCCTATTCTGAGGCGGCGCATTTCTCGCGCCCGCGCGCCCTTGGTAGGCCAGCAATCCAGTTCGAACCGGTGCAATCCGGATTCGATCGATAAGGCCCTCCCCGTCGACACAAACAAACGCGATGGGGCGCGCGCTTGCCTGCCTACTCATCTCGCCGCCGTTCTTTTTGCCCTCTACTGCCGCCTGCCGACCCTCCTGCGCTGGCCGTGGGAACGTTTGCCCTTGCCTCTTGCCTCTAGACAGATTTTTTCATAGTGACTAGTGAGTGCAATGCAAACAACACGACACGACACGACCTTTTTATTTGTGACACGTATTACACTTCTAACAGACGTAACATGCACTTGCGACTCTGACGCATTCGTGAGAATTTGTGACCGCAAAAGCAAAAACGATTAACTTTTCATGTTTTGCTTGACTATTAGCAGGTGAGAAAATGTGGCAGGTACATGTACATGTGTCTCTCACCAGCAAAGGACCTATACCTCTACACACAAAGCCCCTGTCTACTGCGAACACACTACGACTGCACTGGTTTTGTCTCCGGTAACACATCGCCTTTTTATTTGAGTGCCTCACAACAATCACGATTTCAATTCATTCAATCCTTTTACGAGCAAATCGTATATTGTGGAAATGACTCGGCTTGAATGCCTTTAGTTGTCGTCGTTGTCGCTGTCCTCACTGCTGTCGCTGCTGTCGCTGGAGCGGTGCGGGTGTCGCTGGGCACGGTCGGCGCCTGTACGAATGGGCTGCACCGGCTGGGCGCCGCCAGCTTGCGTCGCAGGCTGCTCGGCTGCGTCGCTCTCCAGCATCGAGTGGAAGTAGTCGCGGAGCTCGGCGTCAGTCGTCTCACCGGCTACGGGCGCTTGCCGCGACGGCTGCGTCGACTGCGCGAAGCCGACCTGCAGACAATTGCAGGGCTGAGGGCGTGCGCGCGCGTCTCCTCCGTATTAGCCGACTCGGTTCTGGCCAAAGTCGAACACGGTGTAGTAGCGACCGATGAAGACGTCGCCCAGAATCCACAGCTCTCCAATCTTTGGAGGCAGATCAATGCCCATGAATCCAGAGAGGCAGATCGTCTGTCCCATCGCGCTGATCTGTATGAGGCGGTGGTTGTGCTACGCGAGGTGACCGGCATCGGAATACTGAATTTTAATTGCTACCTTCAGCGTGTAGTCGCTTCCGGACAACGAGAATGTTTTGCCTGCGATGACGATGTCAACTTTCGGCAGCGTCGGAATTCGGTTGCAGTCGATCTTGTACTGAAACGCCGGTGGCACGTCGGGTTGAATGATTACGAGGCTTGCGTGCAACTCGCTGACTTCGCCAGCCATTAGTGGTGTAGCTCCTATGAACTGTTGGATCTTCTCCACTTGAGCCTTCGGTCCGGCCAGAAGCGATGTACCCGTGTCGGCGATCGCTTGGCAGCCGCTGGCGCAGCCGAGGGTGTGGTTCCCTGTGTTTGGGCATTCGTAATGGTGCAGGCGATGCCACTAGCAGAAACCAACCGGATGCGATTCGGTCCACTTGGATCTGCCAGTAGTCCTCGTGCGTCACAGGCACGTAAGTTAGGTCGCCCGTATAGCGACGCGAATCTATTCCGCCCAACGTCAGCTCGCCGCCTTGTTTTCCGGCTGGATTTCTAAATTCGATGTCTCTATTTTTGGCTTAATGGCTTAAGGACTCGCGGATGGAAGCCACAAGCTGGGGGTGTGGTGTGTGGAGCCAGCGCACGCTACAAGATGGGATAGACAGACGGACAGACCGGTCGAGCCAGAACGAAAAGATGGGCTTGGGGACTTTGCCTTGGTTGACCATGCTGTTGAAGACGGGCGTGATGTGCTCGACGGCCAGTTGTGGATAGCCCATGCCTGCGCGACATTTGTTGTACCGCTGGTGAAGAACACGGCACCGAACCGAGAATTCCGTCGAACTTGGCGGCCACGAACGCCATGCCCGGCTCGGCCGTCGCTTCCGCGAACTCCTGATTGTTGACGCAGATGCCAGCGACCTGCAGGGACGCGCAGTGATCACAGGCGCAAGCAGCTCAGGGTTTCTCGGAGACCCACGCAGCACGTGTCCTTGGAGATGAAGCCCTTCATGGAGCCAGAGCCGTACTGGATCTCAAACGTGCGTCCGTCGTGAACGTACGAGCTGGACTTGGTGCTGTCGTACTTGCGATGCATCACTACACGAAGGGGTCCGAGAACAGTTGCACAACGACTCAATGACGCCGAACTGACTGCACGCGATGTCGCTGAGAGGGCACTTCTTTGAGGGCACCCAGAGGTTGGAGGAGCCCGTGTCGAAAATGACGCCGAATTTTTGCGCGGGTGTACCGAGCGCAATTTCGCCATAGTACTGCGCCTAAAAGCTTCCTAATAAATGCTAGCGCAAAACTACTATGTAGCTGCAACAGACGTCTTTGTAGTTCTTGAGAATTTCGTCAATCTCTTTTCCACTGTTGGGGGAACCGCCACCAAGGAAGCGCTTGAAGGCGACGTGAAGCAATCCCTTCGTCAGCGCAAGCTTTCGGTGCGTGCGGAAATCATAGATCGAGCCAGTCTGGTGGAGTTTCTCTCGAATAGTCGTCTGCTTATACAATGGGATTCTAAAAACATTTTGATTCACTGATGTTGTACTCTTTTAATGCGATTGTCGGCACCTGACAACGGTGGCCTGTGCCACGGCGAGAGTGAAGAGCAAACTCGTTAGCGTCAGGTGCATGTTGAAAGGAAAGTCTGACGAGCAAAACAGGCCACTGAGTCGCCACATCCCAAGAGCGGCGAGTCGAGGAGCGGCGAAATAAACAGGACGACCTTATCTGGTGTCGGCTCGTGCGTCCCGTTGCCGAAGGGAAGTGGCGAAGCGAGCAACAACTCTTGGAGCAGCAGTGTTCCACGGATTGCTGTGTCCCTGCTCCGACTTCACGTTGCTTGCTTTCACTGCAGCTGTCTGTCTCTAGCAGCCATGGGATTCGAGCGCTTATCTCGTCCACTGCTTCGCTTGCACGCGCGCATCCGGGGAGGCCGCCTGCTCCATGCAAGTGCAAACCAACCCGACAAGCATAAAACGAACATGCATTTTTCTGCTTGCGAAACAAAGCGCCTCAGGCGATGTAGGTAACGGTAACGGGGAGCATGCAAGTCCACAACTGTCGTCAGCCTGCTGATACTACATTGTACATACCATGCAACAGTATCCCAGATCGTAGGTATTTCGCCGGCCGACACCCCGCTGTCAGACACGCCTGCCCAAAGAACAGCAGGGAACCCCCTCAATCGCTTTGCCACCCGCACCCCTACCGCGCCAAGTGTCCCAAGGCACTCAGCAGACTAGCGACGGAGCTCAACAAAGGAGTCAACGGCGCCGCCTTATATGCAAGACCTGACTGGACTGGCCTAAGGCACAAACGGCCGATGCCGAGATAGCGTTGTCCTCTGCTCATTCAATCAATCAACCGCTCCTCTGAGTGGTCAAGACGTCTTGCAAACGGGATTTGATCATGAGGATGGTTGCGGGGGTCGTCTTGTCGTTTTTCTTTCAGACAAATACGCAGCGATGGGTGGTGACGAGCCGACACTAAATTGGCGTACTGCCAACTGCAGAACTCGTCACTGTTACTACAATGCACACTGTACATTCATTACCTAGTATTTTGTGATCGTGTTGATTATAATTGTTAGTGTACCTAAACCTATGTTGTTTTAGATTCGTCACCGTTTGCTTGCAGCCCTAATTTCCCCTAGGCAAAATAAAGGCATGGTCAGTTGCTGAGTGGCGGAGAAATCACGGGTGCAATCCAGTTTCTACTACCACTGTTATCCAACGAGACGTGTGGGCAGAGCGCAGCACAACGACGAGAGTCAACTTCGATTGCGCACTTTACACTTCGAACGCAGCGACACCGATGTGGGCGGACGCCTCGTGAGAACGAGTTGGGAATTTTGATCGTGAAGAGACGTTTCGCTTGGACGAGCGCCCTCTGGGGACGTCCACCAGTGACCCATGGTCGGTTCCAGTAAAGCGCTCGGGCCGACCTTTTTCTTGCTGCTCGTCCTGGTCGAACTGGGGGAGCCGACGCGGACGTCCGACTTTGTCGACGTGGCGACGTTCAACACGGCATTCGGCGGAGACTACGTCGACGACGGCTACCGGAAGACAACGCGGGTGCTGCTCGACTTGGCCAGCCGCAACGCGCACAACTGGCACGTGCTAGCCGTGCAGGAGCTCTTCAACGAAACCCAAGCCGCCGACATTGTCAACGCTCTTTCCGAAAGTAGGCTCCTAAGTCTGGCCGATAATGTTGTAAGACCAAGTGGTACGAAGCCAGGTAGCATACCTAACAGTAACACCATGTCGAATCGATGGCGAGCTCAAAGCTTCGCTTACATTGATCAAGCATCGATCAAAAGAGAACGTTTCTAGACAATCTTTGGCAGCGCAGATGGTCAGTTGTTCACAAGACCGGAGTCGCAATTTTCACCGACGGCGAATTGCTGACGAAGGCGTTGTCTTCTGAATTATCGCGCCAAATGGGTGACGTCGGCGCAGTGTTGGCTTTCAACGGGCGTCGCGATGCTCTACTGGCTTTCGCGTTGCACCTGCAGCCTTTCCCTTACGGGCCGTACAGCGCCTGTCAAGGAATGAATCTGACGCAGATCTAGTCGGTTGACGCGCTGCTTGGCGAATTCGACGCATTTATTGCCTAGCGCTTCCAGCTCGAACGAACGCTCAACGCGTCTGGTGCACCTGCAAGCGGTGCTGGAGCAGCGAGAGCTGAAGTTGGTGCGCAAGCGAGACCGCATCCCAATCTTGCTGATGGGCGACTTCAATACTCCCTCCCACCAAGACGGCCTAGTCGGCACCTCGTCCTCGGAAACGGCGTCTTGTCGTCTCCGACGCCACATTCGCTGGCCCGTCACCGTCAGTCTGCAGGTCAAGGGCTACGTCGACCTCTACAGGGCCGCCCACTCCGCCTCCACGCCTGGTACACCATTCTTCTCCTGCTGCACGCAATTGTTGCCTGTAACTAATTCCATTAAAAGTTTTCTCTACAATCTACCTATATTTTGATCCAACGGAGAGGTGCCTGATTCAGGACCCACATGGTCGCCGATATTGAAGAGGTCGAAGAGTTTTGGCACTGAACCTCAGGATCGCATCGACATGATCTGGTACAGGAATCCGACGTCGCCTCAGTCACGCAGAACCCGGATGTGTGCGCTCTCGGCAGCTCCACCTCAAACAGATACAGGTTCTAACGAGCTATTTTGTCACGTATCGGTTTCGAAAATTCCAGCGGCGCTTTAGGTGAGAGCTGGCGAACGGGTCCGTTGGTGGAGATGACGGAATCGGGCTGGAAGAGGAACGAATGGCCCTCGGATCATGCCGCCGTCTTTGCGACGCTTCGACTGAGATGCTGAACGCGCGCTGGATCTCATTCTAGTCTCTCCCTCCTCCTCACAGCAAACGATGTAATCACATCATGCGATCATACGCCGACAGTCGCCGGCAGTTTCCTTCCGCCGTCGGCCCAATCCAAACAGCAGTCGTCGACGTCGTTCCCCATCCTTCCTCTCCCCGCCCGACCTCGTCTCCTCACGTCCGGGCTTTACCTTAGTGTGGGCGTCGTGGTACAAGTCTGACTGTGGCCAGCAGGCGGATCGGTGTTGAGGCAACATCGTCAGCGCGCCGTAATGTGTCATCGCGCACGCTGGAGGACGCTGTCGAGGCCACCGCTCGGCTGACTTGTTCGGCGGGGCGTTGCGTTGATCGAGAGAGAGAGAGAGAGAGAGAGAGAGAGAGAGAGAGAGAGAGAGAGAGAGAGAGAGAGAGAGAGAGAGAGAGAGAGAGAGAGAGAGAGAGAGAGAGAGAGAGAGAGAGAGAGAGAGAGAGAGAGAGAGAGAGAGAGAGAGAGAGAGAGAGAGAGAGAGAGAGAGAGAGAGAGAGAGAGAGAGAGAGAGAGAGAGAGAGAGAGAGAGAGAGAGAGAGAGAGAGAGAGAGAGAGAGAGAGAGAGAGAGAGAGAGAGAGAGAGAGAGAGAGAGAGAGAGAGAGAGAGAGAGAGAGAGAGAGAGAGAGAGTGAGAGATAAACCGGAGTGAATGGCGTCATTTCTGGCGCCGCAGGAAGGAAATGCAGTTGGGCTCATACAGAACGTACATACGTACGTCCATCAGTCTGCTCTCGGGGCTGAGGAGTTTTGTCTGCGTGATTTTTGGCTGTTGAAGTGTCCACCACTGTGCTGTCTCTGCCGCAGCGTTTGCCTAGCGCGCTGAGTAGTACGTCCGTCCTACTATGCCAGCATTGTTGCCCTACACGTCCTATGGTGACTGTGCGAGCGCGCGTGCTCTTCGGTGGCTTCTAGTCGTGGCGCGCAGCCCAACGCACTTTTTATCGTTACGCTCCGGCCCTTTGCAGCCGCTGCCGCGGAATACGCTTTGCCAAGGTAGCTTGTGCCACTTTCGGTCCAGCGTTCACTGCTCGTGAGGAGCCAAACAGAGACGACGGGTCGACGGACATGCGACGCTTCTTGGAGTGGTTATTCTCGAGAAAAATCGAGTCGGACGCCTGCACCGCCGAGCCGGAGGCGGACGATCGGCAGTGGCCTTTTCGATCTCTGCGCACGCCGAAAAGGCGAAAGGAACTCAGGGAGAAGCGACGCGGCAGGCAAGTGTCTACTTCTATTCATCACGTGCGACGTGCTCGACTGGCTGCGACGTGCTCGTCAAACGCAGGTCGACTTCGCTGCCGGTGCTGGAAAAGTACCGGTGCACACCACCGGAGTCGCGTCCGCAAGACCGCCTGCTCTATGTCTCGCCGACGCAAGGCTATGCGGAACGAGCTGTCGACTGCGACCCCATCACAACTGCAGAAGAGACGACGCTGACGACGAGCAAGCGACAACGCCTCCGGTCCAGCTCCGAACCAGAGGAGGTCCAGCCACCGTCAGGCTCCGTCCAGCACGGGGGCAGCACCTTCTACGCGCCCGTTTCAAGCGAACCGACCAATGACGTCCGCCCACTCCCGGCTACGACTAGCGGTGCCTCTCATCGGTTCAGCCACACTGAACGGTCAGTTCTCACGCTAGCATAAAAATGCAAACCAATTAATCAATAAATATAATTTACATGGAAACTGCATAAAATGCCGACCTAGGCACCGCAAAAAAATACTCTCTATCGACCATTCCAACGGAACTGCATTTTCAGATTCGAGCAAAATTTGCGCCGGTTCAACAGCATGTTTCGAAGAGCTGGCGACGACGCTCCGCCCCCACCACCGCCCCGCAACAAGGCGAGACGACAGCCGTGTCAGGCGGAAGTACCCAGTCAATCGGCCGAGTATGCGACAAGAAGTCCGCAAACTGCGAAGCCAGTTCTGGTTTGATTTTCGGCGTCCGAACTTGATCCTACAGAGATTGTGCAGAATCGATCGATCGCGCGATCGGTGTACAGGAATCGACTGTTCAGTCCGCATCGGCTGCGCGCAACGAGTATCATTAGCTTCATTAGCGATCACTAGTTAGCTTGAGTTTCGCCGGATGAATGGCTTGGCCGCGCGTCGTCGTTGGGTGCGGCGCTCAGTAGACGTCCTCGCTGAGAGGGACCGAGCCGGCTTGCTCGTCCCGAGGGGTGGGCGTCTGCTGCTGCTGCTGCTTCAGCGGCGTGGGCGGCGGCGACTCGGCGACGACGACGACGACTTCGGATTCGACGTCGGACTTGGCCGGGGACGCCGGCCAGGCGAAGAAGTCGAACTGACGACCCGCCCACGTCGCCACCACCGGCAGGCCTCGCGCCGTCTTGGCCGACATCTTACTTGCTCCACCGGCTTTTCTCTTGTTTCTCTTTCGCTTTAAGACACGATAGCTACATAAAGTTCCCATTTGAAGCCCGCTATGTTTTATGCAGTCAATTGGCGTTCTTCACATTGCTGCGCATACCACTATGGGTTGGCACTTTGGTGGCACTACATTCCGTACGAGTTTCGGGCTACCGTAGCAACGAAAACACGAAAGTACTAAACAGCAGTACGAAAATAGCACAGCGTACTCTGATTTATCGTCAATTCTTACAAGCAGAGGTCCATACTATAAGTTTACTACGCAATCTCAGAAAGTGTCACCTAAGATCATGTTGGTGAAATCACTTGACCGACTGGCCTGACGCTAGTGCTACTACTGGCACAGGTATATGCACTGCTAAAGGGAGACGAACGGGCGGGGAAGGGGCTGACGGGCGGGGAATGGTGCCGGGGTGGTCGCGTCAGAGCTGGGTGCTGACGTCGCGCTCTCCGTGCCCGTCGCTGCCGTGCACGGCGAGATGGTATCCGTGAAACTTGTCCTCGGTGCCGCCTTGTCGAAACGCGGCGACGTTGACCTCCGGCCGGCAGAGCGCGTGCACCTTCTGCAGTCGACAGGAGCAATCGTCACCCCCACTATCCTGCACTGCTCGCTCACCTCTCGGAAGGTGCCGCTCGTCGTGCACCACTTGTAGACGGCGTAGGCGGGAATGCAGATCATCGACGACACGGCCATGAACCAGCCGAACAGCTCGGCCCACGTGGGGTAAGGTCGGCCCAGGTAGGTGGGCGGCTTGTACATCACCAGGCCGTAGATCATGACACCCTGCAAGCCGACCAATTGTTTTTTGTGATCGAACGCGGCTGTGTTGGCCTACGGCGCAGATTCCAGGAGTGGCGATTGTCCAGCAGAACTTCCACCAGGCGCTCGGGTAGTAGCCGATCATGTCCTTCATGTGCTCGTACCAGCGATCGATGCCTTGACGAAGAGGGCGAGCCCGTCGTAGGCTCGTCGTCTCTGCCCGTGAGCGTCAAACAAACAAGATCACTTACCGACGCACCAAGCGATCGCGATACACTCGAAGAAGAGAAGCCAGAGAAGAGCCCAGCCGCTTGCGGCGAACAGGTCGAACAGTTGAAAGACGTACATACCGCCCTGTGCATTAACTTTAGTTTCATACATTACGTACAGTATCTTCTTTCACGCAAATTTATATGGATCTTACCGTATGAGTTATGTAAATTTCCTTACAGTATGCCGTACGATGGGTGTGGGTGGGCGAGGTAGACGTACCTGCGTGACGTTGCTGAGTCCGACAATGTAGGAGAGGAGGCAGACGACGGCGGTGAAGATCTCGCGTCCGTAGCGCCGTCCGCGCACGATCTGTGGGAACTCGTCGACGACCGCCGTCAGGAAGCCCTCCATCGTGCAGAACTACAAGCGAACTGCGTGATTAGCCGGTGCACGGCTGGCGCCGAGAGAGAGAACGAGCCTGCGAGTCGAGGCCAATGAAGACGACCATGGCGAAGAAGGCGAGAGCCCAGAGAGACGTGAACGGCAGCTGCTGCAGCCCCGACGGGTAGGCGAGAAAGAGCAGCGCGGGACCTGAACGTCGTCGTCGTCGGCGGCAGCGACGAGGACGCGACAGCGACGACGCGCGCGCGGGACGAGCGGCGCCCACCCTGGTCGGCGACGTCTTGCACGTCCTTGTCGAACTTGTGGGCCATGAAGCCGATCAGTGAGAAGATGACGACGCCCGCGAAGAGGCTCGTGCAGCTGTTGATCACGCAGACGGTCAGCGCCTGCCTGAACGCGACGACAGCTCGCGGTGGCCGCTTTGCGCATGGTCTTTTCCTTACTTATAGACGTTGTTGTGATAGACGTTGTAGCTGCCGAGCGCCACGAGCGCGCCCAGACCCAGGCCGTACGAAAAGAAGACTTGCGTCGACGCCGTCAGCCACACCTGTATGTACAGGTGGTACATTATGCAAGGCGACACCTACGTACAGGTACATTATACGAGACGTAGTACAACACTCTACATGTACCGCAGTAGCAACCAACGCAAGTACAGTATTGCACAGACAATACTCGTACAGCATTGCAAGCAAATAATGCTATTCATCTTGCCACCTACCTCTCCTTGCAGAAGGGTCGTGAAGTTGGGCTTGAGATAGAACTTCAAACCTAAACAGATGTGTTCGACAATGCACGTGCATGCGTTGTATTGCATTGCATTGCAAGCATCGCATACGTAGCAATGGTGTTGCGCGGCACGCAAAACGGTACCTTTGGCGGCTCCTGGCAGAGTGATTCCTCGAATCAGGAGGCAGGTGAGCATCACGTACGGGAAGAGCGCAGTGAAGTAGACCACCTAAGCACGATTCACACTCTGATCGGCTAGATTGTTTCGAATTATTCGCTGTCTACCTTTCCGGTCCACTTGACCCCTCGAAAGATGCAAAGGTAGCACAAGATCCATGCGACAAAGAGCGCGATCGCGAGCTCGTATCGGATGCTGCCCACCTCCTCAATTCCCGACGAAATGTCCAGCATTCGGTTGCTAAACGCAACGTTCACAGTCGATACGTGTGATGAGAGCAGCGATGCGAGGCGTACTCGAGAAACTGTTTGACTGGCGACTGTCGATTCAGGAGCAACTCTTCCATGGTGCCGTTGCAGAAGGTCTCGTTGGCCGCGAGCAGGTTGGTCGCGTTGCTCCATGCCCAGGGCGCAAGCGCGCTCGCATTCTTTGCGTCGTAGAAGTCGATCAGCGTTTCGTTGAGCAGCAGACACGGCTTCTCCGCGTCGTCCATGCAGTACGCGTCGTTCCAGCTGCACACACGCGCGCCGCAGGCACGCACGTGCGCACAAGGAGCAGCGATATGGACGCGTACAACTCACGGGTTGCCGCACAAGGCCCACTTGGGCCGCGAGAGCAGCGTCAACGAGTGCCAGAAGTAGAACAAGGCCCAAGCGAGCACGACGATGTAGTAAATGTTCAGCCAGAACGCCATCACTGCCGCCGCAATGCCCACGCCTCAAGCAGGGGTGTGGTCAAGACCGGAGTCACTCGTGAAGGGCTTCGATCAGTACCTTTGAAAATGGGGCAAATTTTCCACATGCCGAGACCGCCTATGCTGAGCAGCTGGCCCCACGACGTCTCCAAGACGAACAGCGGCACGCCACACAGTACCACCGTTATCAAGTAGGGAATTAAAAATGCCCCTGAACAGGACGGGCCTGCGGCTTGGGTGCAGAAACTTGCATAACGACGCTGATGGGGCAGACAAATATACAGCCGATTCATTTTCTAATATCCCAAAAAAAGAACTGCAAGTACGCACCGCCTCCGTTCATGTAGCAGTAGTAGGGGAAGCGCCAGACGTTGCCGAGGCCAATGGCGTAGCCGATGCAGGACATGAGGAACTCGACGTGGCTGCCCCACTTGTCGCGCTGCGGCGCGCCCTCCGGCGTCGCCGCGCGCATGCGCTTCTCCAGAGGAATCTCGTTGATGAGGTCCGGGTCGGGACCGGCGCCGTCGGACGTCCCGAGCATCTGATCCGTTGGCGTCATCGCTTTGTTGGACTGGTCAGGCAGCCTCGACTGACGACTACCGTCGACAGGTCGGTAGAGAATCCCTTTCGCTTGACTCACTGCCGCCTCAAAGCTCGAGCGAATCGGGACGAAGGGGCACTCTCATGGATTAGCTGCTCCTGGCTGCAATCGACAAAAGACTTGGCGGCGGAAACGGGCCTCACGTCCAAACGGAGACTTCAAGTTCGTCGTCTATAATTCAGCGGCGGTCGACGGGCTCCGAGGTCGAGCAAGCTGGAGCGGGGGAGGGAGCGCGTGGGATCGGTCCTTGTTTCCGTCGAGGCGGAGGCGGCGTCGGCGGCCGTGGGCAGCGCGCCGGCGTCGTCGTCAGTCGGCTCTCTGGCGACGGTGGGACGGATGAGGACGCGTACCCGCTGCCACTTCGGAGACGGCTTGCAGGAGGGCTTAACCCCGGCGCACGGCGCTCGCCCTCGTCCCCGTCGGGCAATCAGGGACTCAAAGGACGGACAAGTGGGCCATAAGAAAGAGAAATCAATTCAATCACCGCTCTTCCACGAGCCGCGACGCCGCGGTTTGTAGGCGCTCGTCATTCGGCGGCAAAGTGGCGCGCGCCAATGGGCTTCTTGGGCAGTGCAAAATGAGTTCCGAAGGTTAAATTGCGGCTACTTAACCGGCGCTTCACACCCGCCGGCGACGGTGGCACAGAAGACGAATATGCGCAGCGTCCAGAGACGACGCGAGCTCGCCCAGAAGACTAATGGCTCGGTTTTGGCGCACGCGGCCTCACTTTCGACAAATGCAAGCCGAACGCTGCTAGACGACGACACGACGACAAGGCAGGCGGCAGAGACAAAGCGGGGGCCAGACCAGACTTATCCCCGAGCCACCGCATGCGTACGCATCCAAATTGGTCCGCCTCGTTACAAGGCTACACGGCTGCACAGTAGCCGCCGAAGCGTATGTACGTGGGCTGCGGAGCGGACGACACACGGTCGACTAGCCACCGCAGCCGCAACAAGCGCGCGTTTCATTCGCCCCCCCCCCATCGCCCCACCCCCGCACGCCGACGGGGCCATTGTTCGTCGCTTCATCAGCAAACGCGCAGTTGGTTGTTGCGGCTCGGCGACGTCTCTGTCCAAGTGCTCGCTGACTGCCAGATGAACTGGTCGCCAAAATGGTTGCATGTCGACAGCCGCTTCCCAGGGCCACAATTCATTTTGTTCGAACGAGCGAACGATGCCTCTAACTATTCACAAATTTTGTAGGTCACTCACAATGCACCCATACAACATACAAGTGTACTGAACCCTTGATCTGCTGATGATCTGCACTCTGTAGCGACAGGGAATGCAGTGAAAACATGTGACGAATCCGACGTAACAAAGCTGTCGTATATGTAAATTTCAAAATATATCAATTATGCAAATTTGTTGCTGCATAACTGTAGTCTGGTTTTGCTGACGAAGTTGGTCCACCGTATGATTCAGAGCATGGTGCAAATCGCGTGAATTGTTTTCCAATCCGAGCACAGGGGTCGACTTGCGAGACACACGCCAGTCGGCGCCGACCCTGACACGGCGACCTCGCGCGCGAATCTCGACGCAATCCCTTGTCGTCGACGCCGGCGGAACAACACGCGCGCGGTCGACGACGTGTGACGCGCGGCCCGCCGCCGAGCGGAAGGCGCTGTCCCCATTGGCCAGCGCGCACGCAGCCAGGCCAGTAGTGTCACGGACCGACCAGCGGCTGCCTCAGCCGTTGTCCTCTCATCCGCTCCGACGATTACTCACACGGCTCCAGGGCCAGACCGACGCAGACGCCATGAACATGCTTGGCCTTGCCCTAGTCGTTCTCGCAGTTGGATGGGACCAAGTGGTCGGCCAGGCTCATCGGGAGCTAAACTTTCAAGGACGGACGCCTCGGATAATTCGCTTGCAGCCGGGATCGAGTCGGCTGTCAAGGTTTCAGCCAGTAGCACCAGGGCCGCCTGGCACTAACACGGCTGCTTCCTCTCCCCGCGTCGTCACCTCTGCCCCCATTCGGGCGCAACCTGCTCTGCAACCGTCCCCAAACCTGCTGGCCGCACAGCCACTGGCACCGCTCCACCCAATTCAACCGGCGCTGCCGAAAGCGACCGTACCTGTAACTCCACCGCCTCAGCTTAAAATTCCGCCCGAGGTCGCCAGAATCCTTGGACTAGACCAGCTTGGCATTCCTGGACTTGGGCCCGAGCCTGTTGGCGCAGTTTCCGCTGCTTCGCAGTCCCAGCAGGCGTCTGCCGCTGCAGTTCTTGCTCAACGATTGGGCAGTATCGAGCTCCCAGAAGGTTTCAATCTGCAACAAGCCGGCTTCAATCCTAATGCTGCCCAACCTGGACTTGTTGGCGTCTACGACCCGAACAAGCCGATTCCGGGCTACCCCTACCAGACCGGCACCAGCAGTGTGGCCCAAGGTGGCCTCGTTGGCATCCTGGCCAGAGTCGCGAAACAGCTGGCTCAGTCTTGTGAGTGAAATATGGCTGCTTTGTTACGCTTTCAAAGTGGTTGATTTGCAGCTGGGGTGCAGAGCATTCTTCAACAGAGTCAAGCGGGAGCCAGCAACGGGGCCCGTTCGGCCGGGGGACTTTTGGGAGCGCTGCAAGGCGGGGCCCGAGGCAGCGGCGGCGGCAATGCCGGACTCGGCGGTGCGGCGCTGGCCGCAAGCGCCTTGCAGAGGGCGACCGGCCGCTCTGGGCCCGTCCTGGGCATTCCCGCGATTCCTCTGCTGCCCGGAGGAATTCCTCGCAACGCTCAAGGACAGATCGACATGGTCCAACTCGTCGGTGAGCCAGTCAGCTGCTGAAAGCGGGGAACGACCCTTTGCAACACGATTTAGCGCAAGTCACGAAGAGAGTGTCGAATGGCAGCAGCCTCTCCGATCTCCTGCCGCCAGAGCAAGTGCAGAAGCTGGCGGACGACTTGACGGATGTGATGCTGCCGAAGACGCCAAAGGTGGATTTGGTCAAAATGATGGGCAGATGGTTCGAAGGCATCAACAGTCCCAGAGCGACGGAGCAACGCTGCATCGTGCACCACTGTATGACACCTCGTTGCGCCAAGGCGACGAGTCGAGTCGTTGTCGGCGGTGAGCGACCGCTTGTAGACGGCGGTCTGACGGACAACGACAAGACGGCGACGTTCACTGCGCTGAAGATTTATCGGGACGGCAGCGAGTTCGGCCAAGTGCGCTACTCGATCGGCTACGCGTTCCGGGGCGGCAGCAAGCAGGCGATGCTGCAGATGCACACGAGCGAGAGTGCCGATCCCATTCCCTGTGCGTCAGCGAGCGCCCCTTCGGTGGCGAGTGCGAGCGAGCTCTTCCTCCCCCCCCTCTCCTCTTCAGTCTGGATCTACAAGGTCGGTCCCGAGGGCCAGGACCAGTTCGGCAACGCGCAGTACGAGTGGGCGGTCGTGTCGAACTGGGTCCGCTACCCGGTGATGGTGCTCGTCCGCGACCCGGACGTCTTCAAGGCCAAGTACGAGCGCGAGGTGCTGAGCTACATGGAGAAGGAGGGCTTCATCAACGGCTTCGTGCGCGCCTTCAACCTCATACAGCCCTCGCTCTACGACGACTGCCAGTACTCGGACTCGACCTTCAACGTATTCGGCAACTCGCAACCATGAATTCTGAGTGATCCTGCCGATCTTAAGCGTATTGTTGATCTTAACGGAAAGCGTTCCGACGTGCTGTGATGTGGTAGCGTTGCGTTATGCGTGTTCATTTCATGTTTCCGAGAAAAAAAGCGGCTCTAGTTGTCGGAAGCACTGGGCACGTACATTGTATGTACAATATACCTACAGGTAACTGGCAAACTGATTGAGGTGACGACTCGAACTTCGTCTCATCGAACCTTCTCTAATTCGTCTTCATTGTCCAACGTTGAGTACCTCTGCTTGCTGATGCTGCGTCTATTCAATAGATTGCCTATGTAAACGCATATTCGTAGATATGGGAACGAAACATTGTCGACGCTTTCAGTTTTGGAACGGCGTGGACAACAGAGGAAAGAAGGTGGCGCAGCGCGATACGTTGCAGGTCAAGGTCGTTGCGCGACAATGCGTAACCGGCGGCCGGCGCGCTGAGCGAACGGTGGCGGCCGGGACTGGCTCTCCTCCTCCTTTCGATCTGTCCACATACATGTAGGCACTCTCCCTGCGTTTCGTCAGCGCAGTCGATTGTCCAAGCCGAAAAATGAGGTCGGCTGCGCTAGCAGCTTGCTGTCTCATATGGCTAGGAACGGCCCATGGCATCGGAGAGAGCGCTGTGCGTTCGTCTCTGATATGCCGGATTTCGGTAGGCAGGGCAGTCTCGCACTTCAGGTGAATTTGGAAGGCCTCACGGGCCTTCTGAGCGGCATGGCGAACATGTTCAAAGGAGTCGACACGATCGCCGTTCAGCAAGAGAAGCTGATGGGCAGATGGTTTCAAGTGAGTCGTCGAAGGGCAGCAACACGAAGGCGAGAACTTTCGCACCGTGCGCCCGTCTTGCAGATGTATAAAGCGTCGATCAACTTGGACGTCTTCCGCACGCAGATGTTCTGCCCCGTGGCCTACTGTGAGTCCATCGACAAGAGTTCTGAAACGGAACGTGAACGTTTGTGCGCGTGCAGTCATGCCCAACAGCGTGATGGGCGAAGGCGGCTTCTCCATCTACGAGGGCTACAACGTAATCTCCAAGGGCGGTCCCATGGAGACGTACAAGCGCGACGTGCAAAAGGTCGGCGCCGGCGCCTACTGGGTCTACACGGAGGAGTACTTCTACCCCATGCAGTGTAAGCGGTGCACAAGCACAATTGCGTAATTTCGTTGACAACGGCAGCAGTGGCGCTCGTCGCTCAGTCCTCGTCGTCCACGTGGGTCCCCAGCACGTCGTCAACTCGTCGGCCAACTCGACCGAGCCCTACGAGTACCTCGTCGCGACGGACGGCAGTCGACTCAATCTGGCCGTCTACGCCAGAGATCCCACCTCATTCGCCGCCTTGTACGAGGAGCGGGTCAAGGAGTACCTCGAGCAGGACGGATTCGGGGGAACGGCCTTCTGGAACAAGCCGCAGCCCATCTACCAGGGACCCGACTGCCAATGGCTCACGCGCAAGGAGCTCGCTGCGCAGAGGTTCGTGTCCGACGAAAGCTCGACACCACCACCGACCGGTACCCCATTGCAGAGTTCTACAGAGGCGGCTGAAGTCGAAACTGCAGTCGAAACTCTACGATAATCAGAACATATTCGGCACCAAGCCGCCGCCCAGCAAAGAACCAGCCGCAGACAACGCAGTGGTTGACGACAACAACGCAAGGGCTTCCAAATAATCTTAATATTGACACCTAGTTTGTGTGATACGTTGTTTTCGCTTTGTTGTTGTACCGTATGACACGTGCGATTTTCATGCGCAGCTGCAATGTGTTGTGTCATCACTCGTTGACGCAAACAGCGGCAGAGGACGATAGTGGGTCAAACGTGGGCGAGGGGTGTTGCGCATCACGTCAACACAACAGGCGGCCACTCCGCTAACCTAGTTCGCACGCATGACCAACCACAACAGGGTGCGGTTGTCGCACAATGGCTTTAGAACCGCGTCCTCTTCTGGAGAGGGCAGGGTGAGAGGGAGAGAGAGATCGCCCTCCGTCGCAGCGAGAGGTTGGTGTCTGGGCAAGGCCGTGCAGTGGAGGGAGGCGGCGGCAGTTGCCGACAGATCCCATAGCGCCTGATGGGTGCGGTCAATGGCACACATACTTGTAATCGTGTACAAGAGAAAGGGACTATCGAAAGACCCACTTTGGACGACGCGACGAGCGGGCTAGTCGGCGTCCTCGGCGTGCGAGGAACGGCAGGAGGGAGGAGTCGACGGCGCCTGCGCGCGTCGCGTCGAGGTCAGCAACGACTCTCGCCGACGCCGCCGACGCCGTCACAGCCGAGCTGGCCTGGCGCGCGACAAAAAGTCATCGCGCGCCCATTGCGCGTTAGGAGGCCGCCTTAGTGACCGCAATAGGGCAGCGCCGGATCGACTACTGATCCACCTGTTCGCAATTACTATCGACTGACTGATTCAGCTCGCCATGCGACCGCTGCAGCGCAGCTTCCACGTCTGCGCCGCCGTGCTGACGACAGCTCTAGTCGCACTCGCCCAAAACCAGTTCCAGCTTCCAACTTTGAGCAGAGAGCCTCCAAAGCCAGAGGTTTTCAGCAGTTTCATTCTCCAGTTGTTGATTGACTGTTTCAAAAATTGCAGGTGCCAGCTGAGCTGTTGCCGTACTTCGATCTCCAAGGATCGGCTCGCCACTTTGTAGACAGTCTCATCGGTCCAAGGCCGGGCGGTTTTATTCCGGAGCGCAACTTCGAAGTGGCAGGCAGCGGTGGGGCCCAATCGAGCCGCGGAAACGCCTTCCACGCTGCCAACATTCCAAGACTGACCCTGAACAACCAAGGCTCAGCGTTGCAACAGAGTCACGGGCCGGCCCTGCCGCCATCGTTCGGAGCCCGAGGCTTCAGTCTGACAGGCAATCCAGCGCCAGACGCTGAAGAGCCGACGGTTCTGTCGAGCATTGGCGGCGAGCGAGAGCGAGCAGCTCTGCAAGAAGCCATCGCCAAGGCGTCGTCAGGCTCTTCCATCAAGGGAATTCCAAATGTGTTTCCAGATCTACCAGCGGCCCCCATTCCTCAGCGGCAAATCGCCCGCGCAGTGCCAACTTTCCCGAGAATTGCGACTCGGCCTGACGTTCCCGATGGTGGATTGGGAATTCTCGCTCAGCGGGGAAATAACGCAGGAAGCAAAGAGCCGCTTACCAAACAGGAAGCGCAACGCCAAGCTCTCGCCGAATCCGCGAGAAAGGCACAAGAGACCGGCGACCCAAGCGACCTGATCACCACTCTCATTGACACTTTGACGACGGCTGATTGGGACAAAGTCAAGTTTGCGCAGGTCACCGATTTGTCCACTGGAAAGGAATTTGACTTTGGCGAGGCTCTGAAACGCTTTCTGGACAACGGGGCGCGACTGCCTGGACAAGCTGCAGGCGGCACTGCTGGTGGTGGTGTAATCTCCAACGTTCTCTACAGCGCCCTCACTGGCGGCGCTATCCAAGACGGCAATGGAACCAGAAACAACACAAGCAAAGAATCGAACAACAGTTTGCTTAGTAAAGAGCAGATGGCGGCGGTAGGATCAAACGTGGCGCTTCTACAGCAGCTGATGACTCAGCCTGGCAGTCCGCTCTGTAATCCTCCGCCAACGCCTGTCGAACAATTTGACGTGGACGCGTTCATGGGAACGTGGTACCAGGTCAGTCGACGCTCTCTGGGCAGCGAGAAGCGAGCGAGTGGCGCGAATTCAGGTGCTGTACAGTCCGCCGCTTTCGAGTGGGCCCTGCAGCATGCTGGCGTACAAGAAGCTGGCCGACGTGGGCAACGGAGGCCCGGGCACGGTCTTCGACACGTTCGAGTACTCGACGGACGGCACGCCCTACGCGCGGCCCAAGATCAGCAGCGGCTACGCGATCGTCAAGGGCGCCGGCCAGCTCATCTACCGCACGACGAGCACGCCCAGCGACGTCAACGGTGGGTGGACGTTGCGCCAGTGCCGCTCCGATGACTGTAGCGACGCCTGGGTTCAGTGCACGTGCTCGCGACGGGTCCGCTGAACGAGCGCGGCCAGTACGAGTACGCGGTGCTGTCGGTGAACTGCAACTTCCCACTGCACGTGTTCGCGCGCGAGCCGGTCGCCTACAAGCAGCGCTACGAGGCGCTGGTCAACGCGCAGCTCGAGCAGCGCGGCCTCGTCTCCGGCGTCGGCCGCCTCCTCAACATCGTCGCCCCAGTCGACAACTCCCTCTGCCAGTTCCCGCCCACACTCTTCAACATACACGGATGAATGAATCATTGGGACGCGACGAATCGCTCAACTGATCTTCTTTGTCTTGTGTTCGGTCCACGTCGTGCGCTCGCCCGTCCGCGTTCTTTAACTACGCCCATTTCGTATGTCGACGCATTCCAATTGGGTAGACGACGACTCGGAAAATCATATTCGTGTGCAGCGCCTGTTTCAACAGTCTTTTAGCTGTTGCGGATGAATCGGGACGTTGGTGCAATACTGTATGCAGAAAGGATCGAGAGAGTGTGTGTGTACCACACAATTACCTACTTCACAGAAATCGCCGAAAGCTAGTCTACCGTAGACATAGTACACCTTACTACGAATATAGTAAGGTGCATCGCTGTATTCATGTACAGGATGAATTCTTCGAAGACGGAAAAATAGTTCGGAGCGGGAATGAAGCATCAGACTGTCACTCCGCTTCCGTTTTTCACTGCAGAAGTACATTGTAGATGTGTTTGTTTTAGTCGTCAATTCGATAGTCGAACGGTTCCAGTGCCACGCTGCGCGGTGCGATTGAACTCCCGGGGTCAGAGTGAAGAGACTGATGCGCCAAAGGTGGCCGTTCCGCTGTCGTCCTCCTCCTCCTCCTCGTCGTCGCCGTCGTCACAGCTCATCTTCGCATGCGCCGCTGGGGGGACGGTGCATACGAAAGGGAAGCGCGGCGCCATCCTCTGCCGTGACCCAGTTCACGCGCTGGCGCATCCCGACCCAGATCGTCGCAGCGCGTCGGGCGTCCATTGATCGGAGTCATTCTCCGGCCTCCTCGTCCTCGCAATCTCCAGCCAGTCCGTCCTCGATTCCAGGTTCCGTGCCAGCAACTGCTGCAGGCCCAGCAGCAATGGCACCACTGCGAGCTGCACTGTTGCTATGTTGCGCCTCAGCAGCCTTCGCCATTTCTGGCAATCGCCGGAAGCGCCAGTCGTCGTTCGGCAACTCCCAGGCGCCGCCGTCGTTCAGCTCGTTCCGGCAGATCGGTCCCAACTTCGCGTCGAGAGGACGGCCGACCGCGGCGCTGCAGCCTGGAGGAGCGGGTCGGATCGACAACCTTGTGGCGCTGGTGAATCAGCTGGGCCTGTCGAACGCCGGTCCGCCCGGCTCGCAGTTTGCCGTGCCGCAGCTGGCGAACAACGGACCCAATGAACTGCCGCAGTTCGCTCCCATTCCCGTGCCCGGATTTCCGCGGAAGTCGGAAGTGCCCGTCATTCCGGGCGTCAACTCCATACCCGGACTCAACAACTTCAACTACATCGTCGGCAAGTTGATTCCTCAAGCGATTCCGTCAACGAACACGCTGTTGGGAGCCTCCATACACCGACTCATGCCACAAGAGACGAGCAAGGACCTCGCCAAAGACATCTTCCGCGCACTCCACGCCCCACCGGCTGATGTCGATGTCGCCAGAATGATGGGAAGGTGGTTCCAAGTGGGTGACGCTCGTCAGTTGCGTCGCATTCCATGTGGTCCACATTCATCTGTTCAGGTCATCAACAGCCCGCATGTCATCCGAGAAGCGTGTACAGTCTCCCACTGTAAGCACAACTTCTTTTGCAGCACAAATTGTACTGCACTGCATTTGAAGTACACACTGTACTGCACAATGGTTCCCTTTATTATGATTACCGTATGCATACAACGATATCGCCCTCGCCATTCGCCGCACGCAAATGATCACGTATCAATACATAAACAACTATATTTATTTCAAAATGACTATCAGAAATTGGAGTTTCTTCTTGGCGTGCGAAGAGTGCGCTGCTTTGTGTGGCGGACGCGCCCTTTTCAGTCGGCGCGCTGACGAACAACACGTACAGCGCGACGTTCACGATGCTCAAGTTCTATCGCGAGGGCAACCCGCACGGGCCTCCGCGCTTCTCGCTCGGCTACGGCTTCAAGGACGGCGACAACGGACAGTTCGTCATCCACAACAGCAACTCGGCCGACTCCGAGCCCTGTACGACACACCGAACCAGCCCGCTCGACGAAGCGGTTCTAATGGCTCGCTTTCAGTCTGGGTCGTCAAGTTGGGTCCCCTGAATGAGTTCAACCAGTACGACTACGCGATCGTCAGCAACTGGATTCGCTATCCCGTCTTCGTCGTCGCCAGGGACCCCGAAAGGTGACGCGTGCGAACTTACGGCACTGCAAAGGCGAACGCTCCAACCGTGCGGCACTTGCACTTGCAGATTCCGCGAGAAGCACATGAAGGAAGTGCTGCAGTTCTTGGCAGACAACAGTGAGTCTTGTCTGCTGTCGCCCGTGTACTTACAGTGTCCAACCGACGTTTCAGACTACATCAACCTCTTCACGAAGGCGTTCAATCTGATTGCGCCGGTCGACTACAGCTCCTGCCAGTACACGCCGACTTTCTCAGGCGCGGGCAAGTGAAACATCGTCCTCCATGCTTTCTATGCGTATGCATCAATGCCCATCATGTCAGTGTCGCATTGTGATCTGTAGAAATGTGCAATTGACGACTAGCCCAAGCCGAGCTCTTCGTGACAGCGTGCGTTTCGCCCTAATGCAATATGTTCTAAGAGAAGCACCAAAAGAAGCCCATTAGGCTTCCCCAGTTGCAGCGAAATATGTATCGATTATGCGCATAGTTGAGGCAATGAACAGCTCGCGAGCACCTAACACGTCTGAGGGAGCCGGGCCGTTCGCGTCGGGCAACACGTAGGCGCGTGCTCGGCCAGGCAAAGAGAAGAGGTGTGGCCGATCACAGAGTCCTCTGGGCGGGATCAATGTTGCGGAGGACGCTGCGGCGCTCGAGACAGGTTCC
Organism: Paralinhomoeus sp. GSCO2_6; assembly: GCA_030248085.1. Lineage (NCBI taxonomy): Eukaryota > Metazoa > Nematoda > Chromadorea > Monhysterida > Linhomoeidae > Paralinhomoeus > Paralinhomoeus sp. GSCO2_6. The sequence continues at coordinate 87,232 of JASAMY010001551.1, forward strand.
TTGGCAACGACGAGGCCGTAACGCACAACTCGAGATCCGGCGCCTCGCGGCCACACACAGCAGCGCCGGCGACGGGCAAGTGGGTCAGCTAGTCGGTCAGGAATGTGGGTTGCGACGTTGTGTAAGGCCCAAGCCGATTGCCGTTGCCACAAGCAGAAGAAGGCCGCCTTGTGAGAGTGAGGCGAAAAAGGTCGATAACGGCGGCAGCGGCGGCAGAGAGGGCCGCGGCGGCGCAGGGCGGGCGTCGTCAGCGCCGCGGGCCGTGTCTCGAATTGCTCGCCGCAGCCGCCACCGGCCGTTCGCGGCGACGTCTCGGCTGTCGCCATTGACAGCGAGCGATGGACGCCGGCTAAAGGCGAGGTAGAGAAGCGAATGTGTGACGGCATTCGGCGACGACCACCCATCGGCGGCCGACAACTTGTCTCAGCAGCGCCCAGCTCCATCGACTCAGCAGAAAGGAACGACCGAAGAACTGATTTTTCGAGAAGAGGCCTATTGATGCACGCTAGCGTGCTTTTCATTCGGTCGTCCATGAGCAGCAGCGCGTCAACTCCGCCTTGAAGGCGCGTCACATCGCGTCGCAATGACCGCGTGCGGGGTGCCTCGGATCTCCTTCACGACTCACTCACCCACCGCCAGCGATGACACGCCCTCCAATATCTGCATGTCCGACCCTGCGCGCGTTATGCTGCCCAGCGCTCGCGACCGAATTCGGCAAGTGACTGCACGTTCAGTCGGTACCGGAAAAAAAACAACCCCCCCGGTTACAGGTCGCTGAAGCGCCGAACGCTGACTTTTCTCAAGCTATCATGCCGATGCGCGGTCGCGTTCGGTCTCTTCGTGCTGGTTGTGCTGGTCGTGTTGGCGCTCTACATCTTCCTGTCGGGCGTGACGACGCTGCCCATTGCCCAGGAGGACAAGCACGTCGTCGACGACAGTCGACTCCGAGAGGCGCTCAACGCCACCACTGCAGCCACCGAGAGGAGTACTGCCAGGCCGACATGACGACAGCCGCTTAAAGCAACGAGATATCGAGCGCCGCGTGTGCTTTCGACGACCGCAATATCAGGAAGACAGCGAATAATCGGCAGCTTACTCACTACTCAACGAAACCAATGTTCAGCTCGCCAGTGGACGTGCTTTTGCTGCGTGTGTCTACTAGCGTCGAGAGAGATCTTCTGTACTCTGTTGTTGTGCGTACGGAGAAGTGTACCCTTGTGTGAGGACAGGAAGGCGCTCAGAGCAAGAGCAAAGACAACAACAGGTTCCGGGCAACGGTTTCGACCTCACGAGACACTCTCTGCCAAAAAATGGACAAAACCATCAACGTAGGCGATCCTAAACCAAGCCAGAAGCTCAGGCGCTCTCCATGGCGACCGACTCCTCGGTGTGCTTTCCCTTCAACTTGCCCACAATCGCAGCGCGGCCAGCCGCCTTGCGGTCGAGGATTTTGCGGCGGTCCTTGTCGAGCTTCAGTTTAGAAATCTGGACCTGTAGGCAAGCGCCGACGCAGTCCGTGGCAGCACCAAATGACGACGCCGCGCACAATCCTCCACCCAACCTTCGACGGGTGGATTCCGACGTGGACAGTCGTGCCGTTGGCCTTCTCGCGCGTGATCTTGTCCACGTGAATGACGTACTTCAGTCGGTACGCTTTGATCACCTTGCCGTAATTGCCCTTGTGATGGCCGCGCACCACCTAAGAAGGGAACAGGGCACAGTAGAGCGCAGACAAATTCGAAAATTCGGGAAAGATATGGGCTGCAGACGGCAACTGACGTGGACTTCGTCGTCTCTGCGGATAGGCATGGAGCGGACGTTGTACTTCTGGCGGAGTTCCTTGCTCAACGGCGCCGACATGATCTTGCGGCGCTCGTGCGAAGGCGCGTTGAAGTGACGCTTGCGCGACTTGCGCGCCGAGCTGCTGACGAACGGGTTCACCTTCATCTTCTCTCTCAGCCTCAAGTCGACACAACAATGGATCCTAACTGCACACACCCAACACACAAAATGAAAAACGGTTACTGTAGGCGGATACGGTAGTTCCTGCTATGTTTGCGCTAAAGAAAATGGTTTTAAAATGAATCGTATTGCTGAAATGACAGTTGGGGCGAACGCGAAGCTGGAACTCTTCAGCTGGGGGTGGCCCAGCAGCCCAGTGGCCGCTAGGTTGTTTTCTTCGACTCGATTCTTCAGTCATAGTTTTTCTTACATGCGTTTTACTTATGCATTAATGGAAAATTGGACAGTGCAGGCAGACCTCCGCAACCTCCGCTCGCTGACTGATGAATTATGTGCCCACACACCGCATCTCGTTAACTCGTTAAGAAAATTGAAATCAGCGCCATTTGCGTGTTTTGGAAGTGCGCAAGACGACGTTGTCTTTGAACGACAGTACTAGCGCCGAAAAGCGTTGACGAGCTACTTGCTCTCGGAGGTCGGCGGCGGCAAGACTTCATTCTGGTAGTCGTTCGTGTCGACGCTGGGGTCTGTGTCGACTCGCACATTGTAGGGCCTGCCGTGGGCGCCGTTGGTGTCGTAGTTGTCGAGCAGGGGCAGCCGTAGGAGTTCGGGCCGAAAGCGCGGCAAGAAGTAGGTCCACGCGTCGACGACGACGCTCGGCTTGTCGGCGACCAGTACCCTCTCTGGTCGCCTGACGTAGAACGTGGGATGGTCCTCCAGTACGTCGAGGTGACCGAGTGTCACTTCGTCGACTCGGTACAACTCGCCGGCGACGCTCTGAACGTTGTCGGCAATTGTGTGACGCCGAGTTTGTGGTTTGCCGAATTGACGAACGTGTCCGTGGCCGCGCTGGTCCAACAGGAAGGGCAGGTTGTACTTGGAGGCGATCACCAAGGGGTATTTTACCTCGGTGAACGCGTTAGCTACGAATTCGGTCCGACCAGGTGAATCTGAATGTTGATAGAGAGTTTCCATCTTTGGCTGTCCGTCGTTTGTTAGTACCGCTGATCCAGTGGTGATTGGGCTGCCCTCGCTTGAGCGTGCCGTACGTGAAGCACAAGTAGGGCAGTTCCACCGTCGCCGCGTATCCGTCCGACTCCGCCTTTGTGCTTTTCATTATTCTCTGATTTAGCTGTAAACCGGCGTCGGCGACATGCACCGACAGTTACGTCTGCTGTTGAGAAGTCTTGTGGCGGCGCGGTCGACGCCCGACTCTCGGCTTCGGTTTTACACGAGCGGTGTGCAAGAAGTGTTCCAAGTTGTCCTGTGAACAATCGTGAAAGATGCCGCACCGTTATAGCGACGCCGAAGGGCGGCGCGGCGGCCGAGGCGAGCGCGTCGGTGGAGGAGGAGGAGGAGGCGGACGTGCTGCTGTCGAGGGTGTCGATCGAGCTGCGCGGCCACGAGCAGGCGGTCCTCAAGAGCTACCAGGAATTCCTCACGATGGCAGCCAGCGGTCTAGGCATCCGCCACCAAATCGTGCCCACTCCCCTGCGACCCGAGTATTACCGTTTCCGGGTGCGCTGCTGCTGCTGCTCACCCAATACAGGGTGCTCTGTGAACGGCAGCCTCAGGGGTGAGGGAGCAATCGTTTCAGGTGAACAAGGGCGTGCATCTGCAGGGCAAAGCCAAGATGCACTACGGCCTCCGAACCTATCGGCGGCAGTGCGACTTGACCTATCTGACAGGTTGGTGGGCTGTGTGTGTGCGCCGTGCCGACAAGTGGTCTCTTCCCAATAGATGCGCATTTCAATATTAGTGGGGCGCAAGCAATAGGTTTCTACTACAAAACGGATTGAGATTCTGGAAAATTGAAGCCGTTTCGGATGAAGTCCGATTCCGGAAAATTGAAGCCGTTTCGGGGAGTCTTTCGGGTTTGGGTGTGCCGCGTTATGCCCCTCCCCACTTGGGATAGGGTGCGCCAGGGGGGGCGTCCCACGGACACGTGCGTGCCTTTCTCAGTCGCTCGATCTAATCATTGGCTTACAGGCTCCACTGCGGACACGTACCTCGAGTACGCGCAGCGCAACCTTCCCGAGGGCATCGCTATGAAGGTCACCAGGGAGGAACTGGCTCGGCTGCCCGAATTCGTCAACCTCTGACCACTCCCCCCCCCCCCCCTACTCTGCCGGTGTACTTGGTATTCTTGCGTGCCACTAGCTGTCGCGTCAGCGCGGGGGAGCGGTCGCATGTCCCTGACGACGGGGCGGCAGTCTGGTCGGTTTGCTCGCTCATCCGATTAGGTACGCGCCCAGAATGGATTCTCGGACGGCGGTATTGCGTTATCTGGCGCAATAACAGCAGGCGTCGCGTCGGGCGAAAGTAAAGCCGCTCGTTCCGCTAAACACGTGATCCGTCCAGCTTGTTGTACTCTCCAAAACATACCGCGCCCCACGCGCCATTCGGAAATGTCCACAAAGGCAATAACGAGTTCACAAGAACAGACAGGCAGTCGTTGAGAGGCAGCGAGCAACATGCTCCATGACGTGACATGACATGACAGTTGGGGACAAAGGTCGCAATATGGTCGCTATGGTAAGCAATGAACTTTTGGGTGTCAAAGGAAGGGAGCAGCAGTCCTACGTCAGGTCAGTTTGCCGGGGAACTCGACGCTTGACTAGTCGCGCTGGCCTGACAAAACCGAACAGTAGTTGTACATTGACAACGGACGATCAAACGTCTGTTCTGACGGTCATTATGCGTAGACTCGAGTTGCGGAGAATGCGGTCCGGCGTCGTCGTCAGAGCATCTGGACGACGGTGTTCTTGCGCGCGCCCATGTCCTTGTCAGTCGTCTGGAGTCCGCCCATGGCGGCGCGTACCGCCGCTTCGTCAGCCGCATGGCCGGCGGGAGCGGCTTGCGCCTCGCGTCTCTCATCCTGTGGGCCGTCGGGGGGCGTGAAGAGGCCGCGCTGGCGGGGATCCACCAGCGTCGCGGAGTAGTGGTCGAGACAGAAGTCGCGGATCCGCTCGACAGCGGCGCGCGTCACCTCGGCCGGATAGGTGAGCACGAGCCGGAACCAGCCCGGGTAGTGGAACGCGGAGCCGGGCAGGCAGTAGACGGACTGCTCCGCGATCAGTGCTTGGATGAAAGCCATCTCGTTGTCGGCGAACCGCGGGAAGTGGGTCGTGTTCACTCCGACCATCATGTACATGGCGCCCTTGGGCCGGACCGGCTCGAGGCCGGGCGTCTCCCGCAGCACCGAGTAAGCGATCTCGGCGTTCTTCTCCAGCAGGGAGCACACCGACCGGAAGAACGACCCCGGCGTACGCGCCAGAATGTCGGGCAGTGCTCCCTGGACCAGCTGCAACCGAACGCGTCGATCTGAAGGCAATCCTCCACCCACAGCTGAAGGCTCAGCCGCTCACCGAGCAAGGGCCGACGATCTTCTGCGCCAGGTGCTTGATGCCCTGCTTCACTTCCGTCAAAGCGCCCCTGCGGTCGTGCACAATCAGCCAGCCCATTCTCCAGCCGGGTACAAGATATCTGCAGGGCGTTTAGAAGCGTCGATCCTGCTCACGCACGGATCTAGTGATCCCATGGAATACATACCTTTTGCCGATGCCGTCGCACGAGATGATGGGCACCTTCGGCTCCAGAGAGGCCATGGGAATGAACTCGGCGCCGTCGTACGTCAGCTCTCCGTAAATCTCGTCGGCAATGATGGCGAGCTTGTACTTGTCGGCCACCTTGAGAATATCCTCCAGGTGGCGCCGACTGAAGACGGCGCCGCACGGGTTCGAGGGATTGTTGACGACAATGGCGCGCGTGTTACGGTCGATGAGCGACTCGAGCTGCGCAAGGTCCACCTCCCAGTCGTGGTCCTGGCGCAGGTTGTAGAACCGGTCCTAAGACAATTTAGAAGGTTGCGGCCCTGTCGACACGGGGGGGGGGGGGGTCGAAGACGGCACACCTCAATGCCCAGGGGCTTCATGTGTGTCGAGTAGAGTGGGAAGCCGGGTCGCGGCACCAGGATGTTCTGGCCACTTTCGGCAATCGCCTCGATAGCCAGGTTCAGCGCGTGCGAGCAGCCGCTGGCCATGACGACGTCGTCAGCGGTGACCGGCGCACCGGCTCGGCTAGCCATGTCTGCCACTGCTTGGCGAGCCTACAGCCGCGTCTGTTACACCGACTGCTTTCAGGCATCATCACAGAACCTCTCCCCGTACCTCGAGCCTGCCGGTGGCCGGGCCGTAGCCGTTAAAGTCGAACGAAGCGACCGACTTCTCGATGGCCTCTTTCGCCTCGGGCGGAGGCTGAAGCGCCCCTGTCAATGTGGGATCGCCGAGGTGGAGCTTGATGAGCTGCTTTTGGGGATGCGGCTCGACGGCCATGACGTCGACGATGCGGCGGATGGGATTGATGGTGTTGCGCGCGGACCAGCTCATGCTCAGCGCGTGCCAGTCGCAAGAGCTGGCCAACAGCGGACTCTCGCCTCCGCAGAACGACTGCGCCTGCAAGCAACCGCCGCTCTGGGTCTCCTCTGCTCCGACCTTCGAACCTGCTCGTGCTCACCCTGCCCATGTCGTCGGCGTTGAACGGCGGCTGCTGGCACTGCTGCTGTCGCTGGCTGGAGGCGAGGATGAGCGCCTGCACTCCGTCGGCGGTGGGCAGCTGCTCCTTGTCGAGTTCCTGCTCCTCTGGCGACGACGGCGGCGTCTCGGCCACGGGCAGGAAGCCATTGACCAGGCCGCCGTGGAAGCCGTTCTTTGCGGACTGCTCGTGCGCGGCAGCCATCGTTGCCAGATTCAAATCTAAGGCGGCGAGAACCTTCTCGTCAAGGCCGAACTCAAACGCTGCTTGCTTGCGCGCACGCACTGTCGACATGGCGCCGACGGTTAATGGAATGCTGAATACTTGGCGATGACATCTCGTCGTGTCGGAACTGAGCGACGGACTTCATCATATCTACTACAGTATTTCCGTTGGCAAAGTTCGCTTTCCAAACACAAAGTTCTCTCCCTGGAGAGCTCGCGGCGCAGGAATTTATATATGGTGGGTCGACGACCCGCTTATCAGTGTCAGCGGCGGAAGAAAGTCACGTAGGTGGTCGAGAGCCCACGTGGCGCCGAGGAGCGGCCACAACAGTCAACAAAATGGTGTACCTACCTTCCTGGACGTAATCAGCAGCCAAGTCACTCGCTGAGAGGCGAACGAAGTCGCTTGGAGGGCGCGATTTCGCACGAAAACGAACGTTTTCAACGCGATGGATGGGAATGCGAAAGCCAACAAAACAGTAGCGGAGAGTGCTCGACGAGCAACGCTAGTGAACGCGGCACTCGACTCGCTGCTTCAGCGTATGTATGCGTAGGAGGGAGGTGTGGTGTGGTGTGGGTGAGCCGAAGCGGATGCGCAGTCGGCGGCGTCGCAGCGCGCTCAATCTGACGCAATAGGTCGCACTGGCGCTCCGACCACGTGATGCAATTCACCCCCCCCCCCCCCTCCCCGCACCCAGCGTCTGTCTCCCGCTCAGCCTACACCCATCGGCGCGCCAGAATCCAAGTCGGCGCGACTCGCGACTTGGCCCAACGCCAATCGTCATTCGTCACAAACGCATTCCGAATTCCGACAACAGAACCCAACCACGTGGTTCGGAGCCGGCAGCGAGACGACAACACACCGGTGGCGCCACGTGGCTTAAACAAACAAGCGCCGCTCGCTGTAAACATGCCTTGTGGCTTGCAGCACTAGCGAGCCATGCATGCACCGCTACGCTGCACATGAAACGCGGCACATACTTCCTTTGCGAAGGATACGAAACGAAGGGACCTTTTTTAAGTGCACAGTAAACTTGAGGAGAAGCTCCAATACGTCACGTTTCAGGAAGCAACAGAAGTGCAATGCAACCATTGATCAGTTGCAACTACAACCAAAGTATGTACAACGTGTTTGTTTTGTTAATCCAAGTACCTACGCGAAATGAAACACAGAATTAGCATAACGACAACATCATAACTGGACATGTAAATTATAAAGTATACATTTGCATATTACGCACTAGTTTTTCTTAATACAGTAGAGTTCGTACAGTACTAGAATGTACGTGTGATGTGCGTGTACGTGCACGTGTAAGGTAAGTGAGCAAACTGCCAAATTGGTATGTACATGCCAAATTGGTGTATTGCTTAACGTTCAACCCTGTACAAACAACGCACGGCGTCTCTCACTGCTCAGTCGGCTGATCACACGTTGCAGTTCATGCCTAAGACGACGTCAAACGGTGTCTTGGCTCTGTCGGCCAGGGTGCCGGTGAGAGGCTGACGCTCGTCGTCGGCGTCGTCGTCGCTCTGGTCGCCGTTGGGCACGTCCACCTCCTCCTCCAGGTCGGACAGCACGCTCGTCGAGCTCGACAGGAAGCCGCTGCCGCTCGCAGAGCCCGACAGCGACGAGAGCTTGCTCGTCAGCGCCGTGCAGGACAGCTGCGAGGGCGACGTCTTCTCGGCCGAGTTCATGGGACTCGGCGACTCCACGACGATCGTCGGCGCCGCCGCCGCCGCCGTCGCCGCCGATCGCCCCGTCGTCCCGCCCGTCGGCGACTGATCGGCTGTCACAAGCGGAGAGACCATCAGTAGATCACAGCTGGGCACTAGCGGCTAAAGGACAACTCGTCAGCGGCGTCCGCGAATCACGGTGAGACGCGGAGCACCTTGTCGCTTTGTCGACAGGGAGTGACGGCGTCCGCGGGGGTGGCTGAGGCGACAGAGCTGGGCGTGGACGAAGAGGTCTTGCGCAGGGGAGGGGGACTCCGCGAGCCCGCAGGCTGCTCGTGTGAGCCGCTCGAGAAAGGTGGCATGGGCGATGGTAGGGGAGTGCACTCTATTGAAGAACGCGACCCGTCCATGCAGCTCTCGTCTCCCTCGCGCTGACAGTAGTACAGGTTGGACTGGTCGCCGCGCAGTTGGCTACTTCTCTGCAGAACAAGACCATAGAACCGCCAGTGCCTTGAAGCTGCAAAACGGCTCGACACCCGCCTTATAGAACTCCTTGGCCGATGTCTGAGGCGTCGTTACGGGATAGGTTTTGTGGAAGAGATTGTAGTCGACCTTGTAAGCGCCGTTGCTCCGTTGGTACGTGACCAGCTTCTCAAATCTGCAATTGAGGCGAAAACGTGGGCTGAGTGCAGATGGCGTGGCGCAGAGTCTCACCGGTGGCCCCAAAGTATCTCGCTCGGCAGGTAGGAGGTCCTCGCCTGGGCGGTCATGCCGGTGCTCTCGACGATGCCTTCGAGGATGACGATGATCTCGAACTGCGCCGTCGGCAGGCTTCTGGGACAGACGCCGTAGAGGGGGGAGCGCGAGTCGATCACGTGACAGATGGTCGTGGGCCAGACGAGAAAGAGGCGGTCGTCCGAGCTGTCCCCGCCCACCGTCATCTCGTGCTGATGCAGCGGCTCCACCTGTGGTGTCGCCAATATCGAATCAAAAATGGTCGCTGAACGAGGTCGCTGTATTCGTGTGTCGCACCTCGCCTTCTTTTGTACGTCGCATGGTGATGAACTGAATCCTGAGGTGCGCCTCCACCAAGTGCGTGTTGCGCATGTCGGCGACGCGGAAGAGGAAGCACAGGCGTTCGTCGCGCAACGAAATGACGGCGTTCTCGCTAAGAAAATCGCCACCGCTACGACACACCTCGATTACCTAGTTAACTCACTAGAGCCCACCTGAATATCAGCGTCTCTGCGCGTTTTTTGGGTCGCGTCAGCTTGGCGAAGACGAGGCCGACCATGATACTCTGCATGAGTAGACCGCACACGGATTGCATGAAGATGAATAGACCAGCAGAGTAGCAGTTCGCCGTTGGGTACCTGCGCAGAGGGAGGCGCGTTTTCTTTGGCGCCGCGCAGTGCTCTCAGAGCCACAGCCACCACAACCGACCTGAAGCCGTAGCCAATGGTGTGCTGCGTCTCTACGGAGAAGAGCAGCGCGGACCACAGCGTGTCGACGTTGGCGAGACAGGCGTGGCGCAGCCCTTCAGACGTCGTAGTCGCGTTGGCCGGCGGGGCGCGCCACCAACTCAGGCCGCCGCTCAGGTACTGGACGGCGTAATAGCCGAAGGCGAATCCCAGCCAGCTGAGGGCGAAGACCACGGAGAAGGTGAGGATCACGTAGCGCCACTTAACGTCGATCAACGTCGTGAAGAAGTCGCTGCAATCACGCGGCGCACAACTGAGTCGAAGAGTGCACGGCAGAATTCGACAAAAGCGGTACTGCACGCACATGAGGTACTTGCGGTCCTTCTTCTCGACATTGGTACCGTAGACGTTGCAGATGCCATTCTTGAGCACCAGACGGCTCTTCTTCATGCGCTTCTCGCGTCGACGCTGCAGCGGCGACGAGTTCCGTCGCGCCGGGAAGGTGAGCGTCCGAAGACTGCCCGCGAAAGCATCTGCGTCGCAACACTTCCTATTACGGTAGGTGCCCTACTGTACGGTGTACCTGTAACTCGGGAGGAGAAACAACAGATACACACAAAGGCCGCCAGTGCATCCCAAGTACGAATTGAACGCGAATAGTCATTGGATCGCGTGAGCTATAGCTCTAGTTCCCACGCCTTAGAAATGGGTTTCTGTTGATGATACCTCCTGCCAAGTTCTCTTTATTTGTCTACGTACATGTACATGTTTGAAGACAAATATGTACTTCGCGCGATCATTTTTCTGAATTTGACTAATGTCTCTGAAATTGTGTAACAGTGGAAAAGGGATTCGCACCCGCGAGCGTCATTCTGCGCGTCGGCGCGGGAGAGGTGCCCTGTAGTCGGCCAATGAGCGACGTCGTCGACTGGTGGTCGCCATTGGTGGTGGCCGAGTTGCCGTTGACGAGAAACAGCGGCCAGCGAGGACCATCGTCGCTGGTCTTGCGCTCGGTGTCGTCGTCGTGCCAGTCCTCGCTGTGGCGCTGCGCGCGAGTCATGCGCGCCAGACGGAGCTGCCGAATGCGGCGGATCTCCGAAGAGTCGGCGGGCACGGCCAGCGTCATGGAGCGCTCGGGCCGGCCGCGGTAGCCCACGCAGCTCATCGCCCCCTGTCCGCGCCACGCGGCCACTGCGAACTCGACTTTTCCGTGTTGGGCTGTGCAAACAACGACGAGTGACTAAGAAGAAGGACGCGCCGACTGCGGTTTCAAAACGGCGCGTCATCCAAAGAAAAAGATCGCGTCGTCCATCTGGCTCATCGGGTGGGGGCTGGCACGAGAAAGGAGAGAATGGCGGCCGCAGCGCATCTGATCCTAGCTAGACGTCATCTTGCACGGCGTGCGTGGCAGAGCGCCGACCAAGTGGTGAGCAACAAAAAAGAGGGCATCTGTCGTCGGTGCTCGCGTACGTGGAGAGAGGGTGAATGGGACCGATTCGCTCATCTGTTTTCTATTCTGGCGGGCCAATTCGCCAATTTAGCTCCGCCGCGGCCAGAACGGGGCGCTGGGGCTGGCCCGTAGCGGGCGGTTGTAGTGGGTAGGCCAGACCAGGCGTGTTGTCCACTGAGCCGTAGAAGAAATGGGAGCGGAAGAGAGCGGCCTATCGACAGCCTTCATCTAATCTGAATGAAGCGCCAACAGATGCGACGGCTGCGCCGTGCCGCGCTAGAAAAATGGTGGGGGAGGGGGGGGGTGGAAAGGGAGTCACGTTAATCTGTGAGTTCGTCTTTACCTCTCCGTGCTGGCTCTTCTGCCCGAATGTTTGTAAACCTGGGTTCAAAAAAATCTGTCGGTCGGCACTCGGCGGTGCCGCCCTGAGCGGGTTAGCGGCTATTATTGTGTCGTCGCGTGCCAAGAAGTCTCCAAAAATAGCCGAAATGACGAAAGGACGCGTGGCTTGGGCTGCCAAAACCGAGTGGGCTGACGAACAAACAAAGCGGGCTTCGGTTGGACGCGTTCAACACGTGGGAGGGAGAAGCGGCCGAGATTGGCGCGGAGCTGCCGAAAGGAAGGCGCGGCGAGTTAGTCGCTCGACGGTCGGTGGTCAACGCGAGACGACGACTGTCGCTCGCTGGCAGGACGCAACGGTCGGCTTGGAAGCCGCGGACGGGACGACTTAACTGCCCCAAAAGCCAAATTCAATAAGGTGCCTGGGGCTGCCCACCTACGGCAGAAGAGGCCGCCCGTGCCCGGTCACGCGCCGCGCCGATCCGATTCGCTGTGGGAACTGCGGAGCCGCGCTATTCCTTGCCGCGCACCAAACCAAATGGCGACGCCGTTCAAATGATGAGCGCTCGCGCCCACACGCGCACACAACGGTCATTTCACAATTGCCGGATCGATTCTCGGCTCCCGTTGAAACGTCGGCAAACACCACCACCAGAACCAGCACCACAAACAGCAGTCGGCAGTGGCTCGAGTGCGACCATTTCCGATGAGAATCCATAAAACAACGGCGGAGCATCTAGCGGCAAATCGAAAAAAAAAAGAGTCATTAGCGGTCGGTGGGAGCTGCCGGCGACGACTGCGGGTCCGAGTCGAGCGGCGCCGACGGAGGTCCTCTTTCTCTACCGTCCGTCCCCTCCCACCGACACCATTGCGGGCTCACGCAATGGAGCCGATAGCCATCCGTCGCAGACGCGTGCGTGCAAGAGGCCGCTAAGAGGGAGCACTTTGAAGCAGCTTCTCCACCTCCTGTCAGCACAACAACGACCGCCGTGGACGAGCCCAGACTTGAAAAGCGCAGCTAACGCTCGCTCGCCTTCTGAACTTCGTAGGGGAACCGGTGTCGAGACTTCTGAGCGCAGTCGCGGCAGTATCGCGAACCGTAGAAGATGCTGCACGTCTCCTACAAACATCGCGTCGACTCCTCTCCGTCTATCGACCTACGATCGCTCGAGCGCCCCCGCCTACCCTACCTGCATAGCTGTAACTGAGGGGGGGGGGGGTGAGGGTTTCCCAGAAGTTGTAGTTTTCCAACTGTGTGAAACGATAGACTGAGTAACTGCTAGGTTGTTAAGCAATTTTCGGTGATATATCACGATAAAACAGCTGAATAACACGTCTGGACACTATGTTGAAAGTACCTCTTTAAACACTATTTTGGTGAGGTTATTCCATTCTGGACATGTTGTTTTGGCTCCGCACTTTTGGCTTCGAGACACTCAGTAGCGTCTTGAACTGCCACTGTAACCACCCCCCCCAATCGTGCAGACCAGGTTATAAGTATGACGAACCTGATCTGCGCAGACGGGTCGCGCGCAGACGGAGCAGAGGCCTCCGAGCACCAGGAAATTCGTGCAGCCGCCAAAGGTGGGCGGACTGAAGGGGTCGCGCATCACGTACAGCTCCTCCTTGAACCTGACCACGACTACACTCGGCTGGCACGCACGCACGCGCACTGCTCCAGCCAGCCCGACAGAACTCTATGGGATGGCAGAACTTGGGCGCCCGTCCGAAGTAGTCGAACTTCTCGGAGAGTCCGCAGACCTGGCACTCGAAGGTCAAGGCGGGATCGTCTTCCACACTCTCGCCCCATTGCGCTGTCGACGAAGACGCCGCTTCCGCCTTTGCTGCGGACATTTCAGCCGGCACTCCAGCTAGGCAACTACATGACACTGTTACAGCTGCTCTTCCTTGACTCTAGATAAGGGATTGAAGTGACGACCTTCTTGGCATGACATGGAAGCTTTCGAAATCGATTCATTAACCTGTTGGGCAACGTGGACAACGCAACGAAAGAAAGCGATGATCACCAGCGCATGGATCACTAACTAGAACACTAGCCCCGGCTTGTCAAAAATTTCTAAGGGGGACGGGTTGGGGAAGGGGGGGGGGGTAGCGGCCTAGTTGGCCGCGCCGTTGGTCTCTTCGTCGAGGCCGAGCTTGTTCCGAATCACTTTCTCGAGCTTGCGCGAGTCGGCAGCGAACGAGCGAATCCCTACAGCCGGTCACACCCATCCCTTACACGAGCAGCGACGCGTCGCAAAACAAAGGGCGACCTTGGGCAAGTTTGTCCGTGGCCATAGGGTCCTCGTTGAGCTGCCACCGAAAGGTCTTTTCGTCGCTGGTCACCCGTTCAATTGACATCGCAGCAGCTAAACCATCTTGCACTCCTCGGACAAAGCGGGCGCTCTACGACAGGCGCTCACCCTTGTCGGCAGACAGAGTCACTGCCAAGGACTCCTGATCGCCGGCCATTTGCTCCATGAGTTTGGGACTGAAACCGCTGTGTAGCTTACGCTTCTCAAAGCCAGAATTCGACGCTTCCTTCCTTCCTTGCCTGATGGTGAGTAGATCGCAACCCAGAAGTCCCTTGATTTGGTCGGTGTTGCGGAAGGAGGCGCCCATAACGACGGTCTTGTAGCCGTGCCTCTTGTAGTAGTTGTAGATGGTCGTCACGCTCTGGACACCTGCAGCAGGCGGCAAGCGGCCGCTCGTTCGCTCACCTCACCGGTAGTGAGTCCGCAAACTTGCCCGGGTCTTCGGCGCGCGCGAACTCCTTCCGGTCGGTGTTCTTGACGTACCAGTCGTAGATACGGCCCACGAACGGCGAGATCAGCGTCACACCGGCCTCCGCGCAAGCCACCGCCTGGGGGGGGGGGGAAGGGTCAGACGAAGAGGGGTCATGAGTGTTTTCCGCGGAGGGGGGGGGGGGCAACGGTCCTACCTGGTGGAAGTTGAAGAGCAGCGTGAGGTTGCAGTGGACGCCGTGCCGACTCTCCAGCTCCCTGCAGAACAGGTGCCCGCCCGACCTCATGCCTGACTAGCCAAGGCGCTAGTCGGTGTCACCACACACCTCGCAGCCTCAATTCCCTCCCAAGTCGAGGCCAATTTGATGAGAATGCGCTCCTTGTCGATGCCGTCCGCCTTGTAGAGCTCGATCAGTTTAAGCGCACGCGCGATCTGCGCCTCCTTGTCGAACGACAGCCTATGGAATTTACATCATATGTGGTCATCTGGAACAAAAACGACGAAAAGCAAGGGCACCGAGCGTCGACTTCGGTGGAAACTCTGCCCGGAATGATCTTCAGAATCTCCTTTCCAAACAAGACAAAGACTTTGTCCATGGCCAGCTCCACGACCTTCTCGAGCGAGCTACAAAAGCAGACGGCAGGAGCCAGAATAAGTAAAAAATGTGGACGACGTCACGGCGCTCACAGCGCGTCGCGCTGCTTGCCGGCGAACGCGACCGCCTCGTCGACCAGGTGTTTGTATTTGTCCATGCTGGCCGCTTGAAGAATCAGCGAGGGATTCGTGGTTGCGTCGGTCGGCTTGTACGCTTCGATCGCTAAAATCGAAGGGGTCATTTCCGAGTCCTCCACACTTCCATTCCAATCCAATACCTTGAAAGTCGCCGGTGTCGGCCACGACGACCGTGTGCTTCTTTACCTGCTCCAAAACAGAATCCTTGGTTGCCATCGCGTCGAGTCACTAGAACCGAACAATGCGGAAAACCACCCTTCTGTGTTCAATGACTGTTCAAACCGAGAGCGGTAAACAAAAATTAATTTGCAAATAATACTCCCTTACCCAAGGAAAGTCGAGAGACGCAATGTGAGCGCACGAGCAGCAAATTCCTACTAAGACCTGTTCTCGCTGTAACAACACGTACTGCTAGCCCCGTGTATGTAGCTTACTCGTTTATTTCCGTAGTGACTTCGCTGCGACAGAGCAGACGGTTTTGTACAGACCAGACTTTAGGTGCGGTTATCAGCGACAACAATATACGTACAGTGCATCGAATGGTTACCAGTCCTTTGCTTGAAAGGATACCGACCGGGTGTGGTAGGCAATCGTGGCAACACAAGCAGCGACCGCCACAGTCGCTATACTGTGCACCAGTGCATACAACTTAGGTATACCAGAAAACTGGAGAAAAAACCGAAGCAATAGTATTTGACGAGCCACTCGGCCGTAACCATCTTAGTATAGTAGCGCCGACTCGACTAGAATGACAAGCCACTCGTTTCGTTTCATTCCTCAATTATCACAGCCTGTCGAAAGCTTGTCGTCGAACAGGGTGTGCTTGGTCATCATAGCCGTGTTTTCTATGTTGTTCGGGCCGGTGTCGGGGTCAGGCGGCCGATGGCGGCGCTGAGGGAAAGTCGGCGAAGGAGGCGGATCGGACTGCGCCGTGGGCGAAGAGGGCGCGGACGTCGTCGAGTCCGTCGACGCGGCAGAGGTAGAGCGCGCTCCGAGGCGCCGAGAGGGGCGGCAGCTCCAGCGGCAGCCAGCCCATGCGCGGGTCGTAGCACTCGCACTGCGCGCTCGTCGCCTCCGTCACGTCCTCGTAGCCGCCGGCGACGAAGAGGCGCTCCTCGGCCGTCTCTACGCCGAAGTTCGAGCGGCCCAGCAGCATGGAGTCGCACGCGCGCCAGCCGCTCGGGTCGCGCGGGTCCAGGCGCTCGACGGTGCGCAGACGAGCGCGGCCGTCGTAGCCTCCTGCGTGAGCGTGCACGGATCCCAGCTGTCGGCAGCCGGCGGCCGGCGGCCGTCCTCGCATCGGCCACTCACCGGCGGCGTAGAGACTGCCGCCGAGGAAGACGGCGCCCAGGCCGCTGCGTCGACTGCGCATGACCGCACCGGCGCTGATCCACTGGTCTCGAGTGGCGTCGTAGCGCTCGGCGTCCGCCCAGATGTCGCGGCCGTCGAAGCCGCCAACGACGAAGACGTCGCCTCGGCTGTCGCGGGCCGCGTGCGCGTCGCTGCGCTGAACGAACGGAAGCAGGCGCCGTGCACTGCGCTTCGGCGGTGCCCACAGTCAACCAAACTACCACTCGGTGGAGGGGCCGCGTCAGCTGCCACTGGTTGGTGGTGGGCGTGTAGATCTCGGCGGTGCCGCTTCGCCGTTGTCCGCCGCTATGTCCTCCGACGCACATCAGCACGCCGTCCATCATCACGGCGCTGACGTAGCAGCGCCGGTAGTGCATGGGTGCGCGTTCTTGCCAGCCTGCGCTCTGGAATGTCTGCCGGCAGCAGCGTATCGCCGTGCGAGCTATGTCGAGAGAGGACAACGTTACCGGCTGGTCAAAGTCGAACATCGACACGTGGCTGTACTGCCGCGTGCCGTCAAATCCGCCGACGGCCAGAAGCCGCTTGCCTTCGTCGACGGGCACCACCGCGTGGTAGGCTCTGACGGGGCGGAGAGCCATCCACGGCACGGTGTACCATTCCTGAGCTAAAGGCGTCAGATTGATCGGCGGATGCGCAAGGCGTTCGGTGCAACCGCCGGACTTCTCAGGTTGTACGCTTCGACCGTCTCCACTGCCGAGGTGTTAGCCCAGCCGCCCAGTGCTAGCAGCACCGAGGCAGGCAGCCGGCTGCAGCGCCCTGACAGTCCGTCCAGTCTTGCGTCGAAGCAGCCGTGACAGTTGGCCCCGGTCGCCGAGCCTTCCCTAAACCGCTCCGTCTGATGCGCCTGTCCAATTGCATGCTTGAGACCGATTTTCCGCAAGGGCGTCAGCGGCGTCTACGGCACGCAGTAGCCGCTTGAGCTGGGGGCCGCCGTTGCGCGAAGCGTCGACCAAGGCTTGGAAGGCGATGCCGCGACTCTCGAGCAACTTCTCGACGACGTCCCGGTGTATGGAAGCCGCCGACAAGTGTCGTCGTATGGTCACACTTGCGGGAGGCGGTCGGGCGTCCTGGTAGCGGCACGGGCCTCTGAGGTAGGTCTGCAGGAGGTGCCTGCCGCCTTGCGGAAGTCCAGTCTGGTCCAGGCGGAAGAACGGCATCAACTGAGTCAGGCGTGACAAGCTGTCCAGCTCTCTAAGGCGGAGAAGTTGAGAACGGTTTGTCGGGGTCCCGCTGCAGCCGTGCAGAGACCGACTTTGAGCAGCTTGTCGCGAGGTAGCGCCTGATGAGGAGCCACTCGGATTCGGCAGACTTGACGTTGAGTCGGTCGTCGTTCAAGAGCTGTCGCATTTCCATGTCCGTAAGCCGCGCGAGCGTCTGCCGACTGCTGCTGGGCGAGGCGGCCCAGCTGTCGAGTTGTCGCAGCAGAAGACGAAACGCGGCGCTCGCCAACTCGACGCTGCCGTACTGTCGGCCGAGGCGCCACACGTCGACGCAGCTCGCAGCCGAGAGTGACAGCTGCAGAGGGTGCAGGTGCTCTGGGCTAATTCCCAAGAGCATCCCCCCCACACGAAAAAAAAAAACGCCTCACACAAACACCTCACCCACACAAACGCGTCCCACAACCCCCACCACCACCACCCCCCCCAACCCCGACCCCCACACCCCCCCCCCCCCCCCACCAACCCCCCCCAACAAAACTCTGCGGCGCTCTCTGCGTCGGCCACTCACTTGCAGCTGTCGTTGGCATTCGGCGGTCAAGGAGTCCACTGCCCAGTAGCTTGCGATCGCGAACACCTCGTACGTCTTCGGCAGAGAGAGGGCCGGGCTCGCGACCGCCGCTGCGAGTCGTACCGAACTGCCCGGCTGCTGGTCGACTGCCGGAGGGAACGTCGACAGGCCGTGCATGAAGTTCAGCACGAAGACCAGCGCCTGCAAAAGCAATTGGGCACAATTGGGCAATTGGGATAATTGACGCTGGCATGATCTACGGCGTGCACCTCGTCGTCCACTTGCACAGTCTCCGTGTGCTTGTCGGCGCCGCCCCAGCGCTCGCTGAGCGCACACTGGAAGTAGGCGCTGTGCTCAGCCAGCACCTCCTTGCGGACACGGTGCAGCCGCTGCCGACAGCGCCGCCCGCCGCGGCCGACCGACGCCCGTCTCGGCGGCCACTCGTCGCTGTCGGCCGTCAGCGACAGCTCACTCGACGAAGTCGCCGTCGAGCTGGGACGCGCCTGCCGAGGGGCCGGCGGCGACCGCGGCAGCCAGTTGCAGATAGTGAAGTCGGCCGCGCCCTCTCCATCCTCGTGACTGTACACGGCTTCGTCGACGCTCCACGCCAACGCCAGCTGCCGCGTGCCAGACGCCTCTTGCATATTACCACTAATGATTAGTATAGATTCACTAGTTTGTGAATACGCCGTCCGAGCGTCCCAGTTTATGCAATCACTCTAATTCCAGCAATTACAGTTTTGAATTCTTCGTCTTGATGGTTGCCCCCAGAGCATTCCAATGGTGCGGTCCAACTAAAAATCTTTTGCACGTGCATGTGCCTGTGCTGCCTACTCTTCCACATAACTTTGTCTGGGTCCTTTTCCTACGTTCTTTTTTTTCAAATCTGAGACAGCGTCAACTGCTTCAAGAAGCCTGACGGCTGTCGACGCTGTCAATCACTTTGAGGTCGAATATGCCACGAACTCCTGGCTGCTGCTAACGGACGCAGCGCTAAGCCTCGCCGCCCGCAAGACAGCTGATGGGCCTCTCGGGCAAGCCGAGCTCAGTCTCGTCAAAACGAATGCTAACGCCAGTGTCTGAGTGCTGTCGAGTATATAGGTGGTCCAAGCCAATTGGTGGAAGGAGTCGACAAATGGGTCATCTCTATTCAACGAATAAAAGCCGCCTTCCTCCAGGCCTCAAGCGCATGTCCGTTTTCCGCAAGATAGGTACATACTGCTCACATACATAGATAGTGCGTTGAGTTTGACAACACACAAAGAATGTGCGACCTCAACACGCCCCTCGGTCGTGTTTATGCAGTCCAATTTTGCACGTGCGCTGTTAACAACACTGCTCAGACCGCGCTGTCGACAAAGAGTTCGAAGAGCAGAAGAGGCGCTACCGACCAGAGAGCATCGACGAGCTGGAGCGAGACACGGCCTTCACGCGTACCGAACTCAAAATCCTGTACCGCGGCTTCAAAGAGGTCACCAAAACAGCTGCGTTCCTTCTTCCTCGCTCCATCGTCAATCTCACCGCGTTCTCAGAACTGTCCTAACGGATACGTCACAAAGGACAAATTCATTGAAATCTTCGAAGAATTCTTTTGCATTGGAGGTGCGGCAGCCGGGTGTGACCGCAAATTGTGCAGACCGCCACCTTAAGATCCCGGAATGTACGCCGAAATGGTGTTTCACACGTTTGACGACGACGGCAACCAGCGTATCAACTTTCGGGTGAGTCGCTTGCGCTTCCATGGAAATCTCATTCCCCTGTCAATGCTGACTCAGGAGTTCGCCGAGGCGCTGTCAGTGCTGTTGCGCGGTTCTACGGAGGAGAAGCTCACCTGGTGGCCCCGCCAGCTGCCGTCCTTCGGTCTCGCTCGTTGTGTCAGTGTTAGTCGTCGGCCTAATGCGTCGTCAGAGAGGCACGCGTGCGACGGCAGCTGGCGGGGTGTTCCACCTGTACGACCAGCGCGGCCAGGGTTCTATCCGAAAGTCGGACATTCTCAAGGTGCTGACGGGCATGTACTCGATGATGGGTGAGTTCTCGGAGCCGGCCATCAGCGCCGCCGACGTCATTCGGCACGCCGACGACGTCTTCGCCGTGAGCGGACGCGCTCGCTCGCTCGCACGCACGCACGCACGCACGCACGCACGCGCGCGCGCGCACGCACGCACGCACGCACGCACGCACGCACGCACGCACGCACGCACGCGAGCGCGCAGCGGTCACAGTGGGCTCTCCCACGACGCAGAAAATGGACGTCAACAACGACGGCAGCATCTGCATGCAGGAGTTCGTCCGCTCCGGACTCGAGAACCCGCACACGGTCGCCAACTTCCAGCTCTTCACGACCGTTTGGTGATTCATGCGCGTCGCGCGCACCAAGGCTCGTCGACTGTGCTGTGTGCAGGAGATGGAGATTCGATACGGTAGTGTCTTTTTGTCCAAATACATGTCAGAGCAAGCAAGATGCATGCAACGGCAAGCGCCCCATTGAACCAATGGGGAAAAAGAGCTCTGTCGAGCCACACTGCACGTGTTGCACTCGTACATTGCATGCGGCATATCCTTGTTGAAGTGAACGACATCAAGGGTGGGCAAGAATAGAGCACCAAAATATCACACGACGCAGCGAACGCACGGACAAAACAAATGTGTTTGTCAAAAAAAAGGAAGACGTTCCAAAATTTGTATCGAGACCATTGTTGCTGATCAAAATTGCGGATGGTTCGCCCAAGTCGGAGCTCGAGGGGTCCGGCGACGGAGGAAGGCGACGTGGACGGTCCAGCGACAAGCAGCGACTACGTAAACGGCGCCGACGACGGTGCGGCGGCTGAGTCGTCGACTGCGAGGGCGGATGGCGACGGCACGGCCGCCATGGACGCTGCCTCAACAACCGCTGACGAGCCCAACACCGCAGGCGGTCGTGGTCGTCGCGGGCGGCGCGCCGGCGTCAGAATTGCCCCCAAGGATATGCTCTCCGTTCTAGACGTCGGTCGCCCGTCTTTTCCTTTGCTGTTTCTCCTTGACTTTCGGTTTCCCTTTCTTTCTTTCAGGAGTTGATGTTGCTACTAGAATTGAGTGCTGCTTCCGCTGGCAACGGCACGGAACTGAGTCGGAGGCAATTCGGCAGCGTCGTTCCCGCGAGAGTGCCCGACCCCCTTTGTCTCAGCTGGACGAGCGAGCTGACAAACACCGATCAGTGTCCCGTCCTGTCAGACCTGCTCACCTCCTCGACTATTGGGTTAGGAGCGGCGTGAGATTGTCCCTTGCGACTTGTGCCAGTCGCTTGGAGCGGCACTTTAGAGATGTGGTGCGCGAAGTGGGTCGTTTCTACCAGCTGATGGTGGGTCAGCGCGCCATGCCGGTGCTCGACACGCTGCATCTGCTGAAGTCGTTCGTCGAAGGCTTGCTCGCCGCGCCGCGACCGGTCAAGGGCGAGGCGCGCAACCCGTACGCGCTGTTCCTGAAGCGAGAAAACGCGCGACTGGCGCAAGACGTGCCCAACTTCACGGAAAGGTCCAAGGTGCGTCGACCGAGGCGCGCGTCGTGCGCGATTGCGCGCATGGCGTCGGTCGTCTCTCGCAGTTGATCGGCGCGCGCTGGCGCGAGGACGAGTCGCTGCGCGAGAAGTACATCCGCAAGTTCGGCCGCTACCAGCGCCATCGACTCGCCGAGGCAGCGGACGGCGTCGAACACGCCGAGCAGCCAACGCCACGGCCCGTTGCCAGAAAGCCCAAGGCCAAGGGCATTCCGCGCTCGGCGCACATGATGTTCATGTGCGAGCAGCACGTCGCCCTCAAGGCCGACATTCCCAACTTCACCGAGCGGGCCAAGGTGCGTGCGCTCGCGTGCGAGACATGACGTCATTGCCACTCGACGTCACTCGTTTTTTTCTTTCAGTTCCTCCAGCAGCAGTGGCGCCAGGACGAGGAGCTGCAGGCCAAGATGAAGCGCAAGTTCGAGCGCTACAAACTCAAGCACGCGGCCGACTACGAGGCGCTCAAGGCCAAGAGAGTCGGCAGCAAGCGCGCCGCCAACTCCAAGACCGACGCCGAGACGAACGGTCCGGCCGAGCAGTCGGCCGAAGACAGGGCCGCTTTCGACGCGTTCTGCCGACACAAGGAGCACCGGTACGCTGCGACTCCGCCTGCTGGCCATTGGGAACAGAGGATGGAAACGGTGATGCGACGCCTGTAGGTACAGCCAGCTGGCCCTGACGGACCGCATGGCGAAGCTGCGGCGCAAATTCGACCGACTTGCCCCCGAGAAGCGGCAAGTCTATGACGCTGAGGCGAGGCAGGAGCAGCAGGCGCCTTCCGAGAGCTAATGTGTCGTCGCCTTTAATCTACGACCGACTCGTCATCCTCTATCTCCAAATAACTTGGTGACGCGTCGAACGGTACAGAGCGTCTTGTTTTGCGAAATGTTGCGTTAGCGACGCTAGTGGTCGACTCGTGTGCATTGTGTTTCGCTGTATAGTTGCAAATATACGTTGAACTTTGTCTTTCCGTTTCAGCTTTTGCCTGCTGACTATTTCTGCCGTTGGGAACTCGTACGTTTGTGCTTTGTCGTGTCTCTCATGTTTTCTAGTCAGAGGAGGTCAATCAGAGTTGTCAGTAGCTGTGGACCGGCGCCATGCAAATCTTCGTGAAGACGCTGACGGGCAAGACCATCACCCTCGAGGTGGAGCCGTCTGACACGATCGAGAACGTCAAGGCCAAGATCCAGGACAAGGAGGGTGCGTGCGGCACTTGGGGGGGGGGGGGGGCACAGGGTGAATTACGCTATCGACCGCGTTGGCAGGCATCCCGCCCGACCAGCAGCGACTGATCTTCGCCGGCAAACAGCTGGAGGACGGACGCACCCTCAGCGACTATAACATCCAGAAGGGTGCGCGCATGCGGGCCCCATGGTCACTGAGGGCGCGTGTGTTGGCGTTGCAGAGTCGACGCTCCACCTGGTGCTGCGTCTGCGGGGCGGCGTCATCGAGCCGAGCATGCGTCTGCTCGCGCAGAAGTACAACTGCGAAAAGAAGATTTGCCGCAAGTGCGCACTCCCTCGCCGACATCTCACTCCTGCCCAAACCGCCACCCCGCCGCCGCCCCTCCTTCAGGTGCTACGCGCGCCTGCCGCCCCGCGCCACGAACTGTCGCAAGAAGAAGTGCGGCCACTCAAACGACCTCCGCATCAAGAAGAAACTCAAGTGACTCCGACGAACCTACACACCTAGAAGATGCATTGATTCGCTGCGCCGTCTGTTGTCGTTGGCCCGTGCGCCCCTTGAGAAAGTTGAGTTGAGGAGGCAGTGAAGGAGTGTTGAGCGCGCTGGTGTCGTTTACGTGTGGAACCGAGCGTATGTTCTGACGGCGCGCTCGTTGTCGACGGAATTGTTGCGAGTTGCGATGCTCTGTCGAGCGCTGGCAGCCTCGAGCCTCGCAGCAATCGCGTCAAAGGCCTTCTGTGGCCAACTCGTTCGTACCATGGCCACTGCTTCTGCCTCTCGCGCTTCGCGTCTTATTTGGATCGACTGCGAGGTCTGCTGAATTTAGTGGGGGAATGTGGTGGAGGGTTGTGAGTTGGAGTTGCTACTAGATGACTGGCCTCGACGTCAAGTCGCAGCGACTCGTGGAGATCGCCTGTATCGTCACGGAGGGCGATGACCAACTTACTGTCGTTGAGGAGGTGCTTGATGACTGCTTATCCCCTTGCGACGCCAAAGCGCACCTCTTCAGGGACCGGAAATTGTTATTCGACAGTCGGACGAGTTGTTGGCCGGGATGGATGAATGGTGCCAAAGGACGTTCCGTCAGGTGGGGTGGGGCACGAAAGTGAAGGGGCGCGGGTGCGAATGGACTGGATCGCGCGACGCAGAACGGTCTGCTGGAAGCGATCCGCCAGTCGGATGTGGACGAGAAAGAGGCCGAGCGGCGCGTGCTCGAATTCCTCAGACGGCACACGGCGGCCGGCGTCTGTCCGCTGGCCGGCAACACCGTGAGCGCCGACCGCCGCTTCCTCGACGCCTACATGCCCGCCCTGGGCGCGCACCTCCACTACCGCACCGTTGACGTCAGCACCGTCAAGGAATTGGCCAAGTGCGTGCGCGCGCTCGCGGCCAAACGCCGCCGGGCCACACGACGAGCCGTTTTCAGACGATGGTTCCCAAAGCGCTACGAGGCGAAGCCCAGCAAGAACGGCGCCCACAGGGCCATGGATGACATTCGGAAGAGCATCGACGAACTCCGCTACTACCGACGCGCCGTTTTTGTCGCCGACGACGGCTCTTTTGTACCTCCTGTCATGAACAATGCACCTACCATGTAACACGACTAGCGCTGCACCGTGTGTATGTGTGCTCTTGTTGAAGTCGCGTTGAAGAGAGGCGTGAAGAGCTGGAAAGGACGCCTCCGCGCCGCCTAGGCCGCATTTCGAAAAGCGGCAGGGCAGTAGCCTAAGCCAGGCGCGGGCGCCGCTCGGCGTCGCCGTCGTCGCGGTCCTTGCCGACGACGCGCGTCGCTTGAATCGACGCCGCCGCGCCGCCGTCGGCAGCCGTCGTCCGCCTGTTTGTCGTCGTCTGAATTAATGGAACATCGGCCCGCGCCGCCGCAGCTCTTCTCTTTGTATACGCGTACGTGCTTGGGATCGACGCAACAACCACTTGCCAATACCAGAACCCGAGGCGTGGGCGCTTCCGCCTGCCGAGCGGACGCGCGTAACTCGGCCCACTCGCAACGGACGGGTCGGATTAGACTGCCGCACACTTTTATTTTGATCGCGCTGTTTACGGTGCACTGGACATTATGAATGCCGATGCGAATGGCAACGCAAACGGTAGCTGCACGCCAGGAGCTATTGTCGACAGAGTCCGCGTTATCAGTGAGAGTCTTGCCTAATTGCGCGTTGCTGATCAACTGAATTGTACGCGTCTGTTCAGTTCACCGAGTGAAGTATCTCTACAGAGCAAACGGTCTGTCGCTTTGATGGTTGATCCATTGATTTGGTTGGCCGTATGTTGAATTGTAGAAAAGCCGAAGCCGACGTTCGTCGTTTTCGGCATCGGTGGTCGACTGTTCAAAACGGCGACGGCTGACGTGAAAGAGCCTTGTTGGAACGAGAGCCAGGACTTGTGAGACGCGTCAACACATCTTTTGGGAGGGAACGGAAAGGACTGGAGGAGAAGGGCGTGCTTGTAGGTCCGTAGCTAGTCAGAGAGTGCCTCTGCGCGCGTGGTTGATGCGTCCCGCGGAGGGAGTCGACACGGTGGTCGGCAGCACGACAGTGTCCGCCGACAAGTGGACCCGCGGCCGCCCCAGGCAGCTAGCGGTCGAGCTGACGCCTTCGAGCAAAGCGCCGCAGTCGCTAACGTGCGCGCCTTTCAAGGTACTCGACGTGAGAAGGTTGTACACTGCCACGCGCCACTTGCAGACTGAAGCCAGGCGCTATTTTGGTGTACCAGTGCTTCGTTCTCGGCTATCGGAGCGAGACGGACTCGCCGCTGGTCTGGCTCAAGGAGCAGTGGGCGACGAGCGCGGACCGCGTGCGGAACGTCGACTACGCTCTCTGGTGCTCTCCCGGCTGTCTACGCAGCGCTCTCTGTTGCCAGTCGAAGTCAAGTCGAAACCTGTCGACGGTTCTTGGGGTAAATTAAGGCACCGGAAATGCGCCCCATTAGAAAATTCCAACGTTGCAGAACCAGCTGATTGGAAGCGCATTTGGCGCGGTGGTCGTTAGCTCACAGGTCGATGGACTCAGCGGCGTCGACCCAGCGTTGCTCTTTCCGTTCGTGTCCAAGGCAGCAGTGTCACCGTCTAATGAAAAGGACGCTAGTGAGTTGGGCCGCCTCTTATCCTTTGATTTACACATGTGTCCCACCCTCCACTTCCAGCGGCGCCTAGTCCGCCCGTCAAGAGACTGGAGCGTCGCTGTCGCTCCCTGACGAAACTGACGAATCCGATCTGTGAGCCGCCGGCGGCGGCAAGCGCATCAGTCGGCACTAGCACTCCCAATCGGGCGCCGGCTCAGCGCAAGCTCGCCCTGCTCGACGTGCCCGTGCTGTCGAAACACCTGAGCGCCAGTGACGACGCGCTCTGCGCTCAGCCGCAGGAGTCGACTTCCGTGAGTCGACATATTTTCTGTTCGAAGAGCTGCAACTCTGACCAGCGTCGATCGCCTGTGGCAGCGCGGCCGGTCCGATGCGGTCTTCGGCGTCGTCGAGGCCGTGGAGCCGACTAGAGGCTCGGCTCTCGGCGGTACGAAGGTCGTCGTTCGAGGCAAGCGACTCGGTGTCGACGCGGACGACGTCCTGAGCGTTGTCATCGCCGGCGCCGAGTGCGTCGCGTCCGTGGAATACGAATCTCCCGAGCGCCTCAGGTGTACGACGAAAGCTTGGCGCTGCTGCTCAGGTGCGGCGTCGCAAAGGATTTCTCGTGAAACCTTCGAAAAGTTGCAGGACCTGTCACTGTGGTCACCAGAAGTGGCGGTAGAGCTGTATCTGCCGCATCCTTTACATATGATGGCACCGATGGAGGCGTGGTGCTAACGCTACCTGCAGAGGACGAAGAGAGCAGTATGGAATCCGTTCGATCCATGAGTGGGGCTGCGACGCCCATTGGAAGGAGATATCGAACTTCATCTCTCCTCATACAAACAGTCGACGAAGCCACGCAAACCACCTCGACCGAGCAGATATCGCCGCGGAACGCTACTGAAGAACGGTTATACGCGTACATCGCAGGTGAACTGCGTAACTATGTATGTACACGTACGTATGCACACGTACGTATGCACAACAGCTAGAAACGAGCACAATTTAGAGCTGAAGTCTGGAAAGGCGGAACTCCAGGCCTACGTGGACGACCTCGTCTCCAGAGTGATGGAAGTGGCGCCGCAACTACTCACCGCGCGCGATACCGAGTACATCTACTAATATACTGACCAGAGCGATCGAAATGTACACAGTATCACTGTAGAACACATCCTTTGTGGTCGTCACCCTCCAAGTTTTTGAGAAGTCGACCCGCCTCTTCGTCCGACTCAACGAGCAGCTTCTGTTTGTCCCAGAGTCGGCTGAGGTCGGCGGCCACGGAGCCGACAGTGGCCGCGCCCACTTCGCAGCCGACAGCCGGCTGGGCTGGCGGCGTCTTGAGCCGTTCGGCGGCGGTGAGCCAGCGCTCGACGAGCGCCTTGAGCAGCTCCTTGCGCTCGCCCGACGGCTCTGCGTGCAGCAGTTGGAGCATGGATTCGATCACGGTCTGATACTTCGAAGCGGCAGCCTCCTCTTGGCCCGCCAGCTCCAGCTCGCGAGCCTTCGTCGCCACCGTCAGCGCGGCCGACACTTGAGGCGTGTCGCGCCAGAGAAGGCAAAGGCGGTCCTCCACCAGCGAATCCGACTCCCCCTCCTCGGCGTCCTCGTCGTCCGACACGTCGGCTCGGCCACTCGTTGACGCGGCGGCCGCTGCATCTGCATTCAGCTCGTAGCTGGGCGGCGCCACCACCGGGCAGGAGTTGGCCACGACTCGCTTCAGCTCCTCCGCCCGTCTCATGTACCTGTCCGTAGCACTAGCAGAGGTTTTGCAGAGGCGCTGCAGGAGTGCGCGGACACGGACTGACCTTCTCACGGTTCGACGCATCTTCTCCTTCTCGAGTTCGTCGTCGCAGTACTGTATGGCGACGAGGTAGGCGTCGAGCGCCTCGACGTAGAGTCGAACGGCTCGCAGCGACTGCTTGTCCGTGTCGGCTCGGAGGGCCTCGCGAGCGAGTCGATCGGCGCGAGGCAGCGACTCCGCGGACGGCACGGAGCTGAGGTCGACGAACGGCTGACTGAAGAACTCGTCGAAGGAGAGCCTCTTGGAGGGGTCGCGCTCTAAGAGGCCCTTGAGCAGGCGACGGCAGTCTTCCGGCACGTCCGCCGCTCGTGGAATGTGCACTGGCTCGTCCGAGAGCAGCTGCGCGTCTGCGGGGACGGTTACGCAGCTGGTGGTCGGATGGAGCGAAAGAGAGCGTCCTCACAGAGGGCGTCGAGCGACGAGGACGTGAATGGGGGCCGGCCGAAGATGCACTCGTACAAGATTACTCCGATGGACCTGAAAGCGGCGCTCGGCTTTGCTCTCGGCGGAAACGCAGCGGCATCCGATTCACACCGTACCAGAGGTCGACTCGGGCGTCGTACTTGCGCTTGACGATCTCGGGCGCCATGTAGAGCGGCGAGCCGCGAAAGCTGGACGCCAAGTCGCCCTCCTCGCACAAATACTGCGAGAAGCCAAAGTCCGCCACCTGCAGGTGTCAAAATTCGAAGCATTCCGTCAGAAAAGACACCGCGGCGACTCGTCGTCACCTTCAGCACGGGCTTGTGCCGAGTCGACAGCAGAATGTTTTGCGGCTTCAGGTCCATATGTGCGACGTTGTGCATTCGGCAGTACTGTGTGGCACTCGCCAGCTGCCGAAGAAACATTCGAGCCAGCGAGACCGGTAACTTCCTCTGTTGCCTGTCGACAGGTGTCGAGCGTAAGTGCATTCGTTCGACAGGACGAGCGAGCGTTCGTCGTCGCTGACTTGATGAAGTGGGAGAGGTCGCCGCCGGCGCAGTACTCCATGATGAGATAGATGTAGTTGGCGTCCCAGCGAAAGTCGACGAGTCTCACGACGTGACGGTGACGCAGTCGCTTGAGAATGGCGATCTCGTTGACGAGGTTGTCCGTCGCCAGCCGAGTGCGCGTCACCAATCGCTTGTCGACGCACTTCACCGCGAACGTCGATCGCACCTGCACGGACGCCGCATTTACTTTTGCTTCTGCGTCCGAAAACAAAGGCTACTGGCGGCGACTTAAAGTTCAGATGGCGCTAGCAGCTTTCCGACCTCAGGCTACCCTTTGCGAGGATAGTAAGCGATGTGATAGTAACCACAGCAAGGACGTACGCCATTGGAAGTAGGCGCCAACGAGAGCGCCTTGTACACGGTCGCGTAGGTGCCCGAGCCGAGACGCTCTCCCAGGCTGTAGCCCGGCAGCTGCGGAGGGGGAGGCGGCGTGGGGGCTCCGCTCATCTGCGACGCAGGCCCTGGATAGGGCACAAGACAACAACAGCAACGTCTGTCCACCTTCCTCATTTAGCATTCCGATTTGACAATAGCCGAAACTGTCGGAAAAAGTGGACTATTCGACGAGAGCCAGATTCATGCTACACAATGTCAACCGCGTCATCACCATATCACCCCATCCACAACTGCAGTCTCAGCGGCTTTTTCGCAACTTCTTGCTCTAAAACAAAGAGGTAACGCTTGAACACTGGAACCGCAGTACAGCACCGAAACCTTGGGTTGGGCGGCTTCAATATCAGGGGTAGGGGTGCGTGGACGCTTCGACACCTTCGGATGCGAACCGTCAGCAGATTCCCCTGGCTCTTTGGGAGTCCACATGGCGTTGCGTACAAAATTGGAGACGGCGACCTTGTCGAGTTTCGGCGCCAGCGCTTTGTCCTCCACCTCTTTCAACTCATCCATTAGTCGCTTCACGCGCGTCTGAACCACCACCAGATCAACTCCAGTACATTCTTCGGCAGTAGCCCTTACGTTGGTCCGTTACCCACCAATTCCTTCTTGAGCGCATCGTTGTCCTGCGGCTGTTCGCCTTGCGCCGACAGAAAGGCCCAAAACAAGGAGTTGGCCGCGTACAGCGTCATCAGGTCGATGCGAGCGCTCTCGAGCGGCTCTCGCTCGCACTACAACACCTCCGTGAGTACAACCAGTCGAATACATGGCGACGAATCCACGGTACAATGCTCTCAAGGTCGTCGTCGCCGTCGCTGAGAAAGCGACTCTCCAAGCTCTCTTTGACGTCGACCAGGCATTCGTGGAACTTCTGCAGGCTTTCAAGGGTTTCCGTGGGAATGCCGCCAGCGCCCTGTGTCGTCGTCGACACCTTTGAGGCTGTGGACGGAGCAGCACCACTACCGTTCTCTTCTGTCGACATTCTTTCAATGCTTTGACTACTTTGAGCGTGTGTCTGTGTTGCAGTGGTAGTTTCACTACCAGTTGGGAAGGGCGTGCAACTGCAACACATAGCAGGGTCGATTACAGGAGGGCCCTCCTTCAAGCCCACAATTTTCAAACTGTGAAATCTATAAAAGAATTTATTTCCATTTTTAGTGTACTCGAGTTCAAATTGCTCATTTGAGCACCGAGTGCGCTATTTTTCGAATTTCCTTGTTAGAAAGCCTTAGAATTTTTTCGAAAAGGGTTACCGTTACCGGCGGTGCGATAGGATGGATCTACAGCTAAAAGAAATCGTCATCAAACTGCCGTCGTTGCGCAATCCGTCTGCTCTGCCGTTTCCTTTTGTCGATGCTTCTTCTATCGCTTTCGAACGTTCGCCCGTGTGCCACAACGACACTCTGGAGGTTCTCATTCTTTCGCCGCCAAAGCCAGCCACTCCACACGGCGAAACGAAAGGTATTCGTCTGGCCTACTACGATTTATCATTAAACACTCATAATACGTGTTGAAACCGAAAAGGTTCGTCGAAATACGCATAACATTCCGTTGTATATCGCCGTATAACCTAGTTTTACTGGTCGATTCATTCAGCCCCGTATGAAGGCACGTCGAATACCGATACCTCATTTGTCGACTCCTGCAGCACTCTTCAATTGGTGAACTCCAACCCAAATGCAAAACTACTATCGATTGCGATTTCGAAACAGGAGATGAATACTCCAACGATTTCTATTATCTAATCTCGCTTTTTCCAGTGTTTCACTTGATACATGTGGTTGCGAGCAATGGTGTGGTGCGTTTGAATAAACAAACAATCGTTTCACGCTGTACACGCATAACACACTGTCCAGTTGCCGCTTGCGCTGCTTTTATTTGCAAATGCTACCTACACCTCAAAACTCAGTGGGCCAGACGAGGACAGCGCTCAGCCTACGTACGTCTTGTTCATACGATTCGCTTCTGCAATTTCTCATCTGGTTTAACTGGCGTCTGCTCGATAAGTCTGCGCCTGCGCACTGCTCTGCTTTGCCTGCGACAGCCGCGTTGGCCGGAAGATTGAGAACTGGACCTGCTTCAATGGCTGACGAAGAAGTACCTGCAACATTGACATTGTACGCCCAGTCAATCCCTACTGACGACCAACCATGGATAACCCTTACCATGGCTACCGTTCCACCCCCCCCCCCCCCATACTGATTTGTCTTCCCGGTTATGAAAGTCATCGTTTACAAGAAACATGCCATTTCAATTTCTGATTGCACAACGAACGTCACCCCCCCCCCCCAAAGGTCTTAAATAGGGCGACCCTCAATCTGCAGGCACCTACAATTGACACCAACCCAACATGTAACGGGGAGGGGGTTGGGTCCCCTCGCGGTGGGCAGGAATAGCATCAAAATAGAGCACACCGAAATACCGTTCGGTTTTAGTGTTTGATCAAAACCACTAAAAAGTACGTAAACCACTTTCTAGACAGGTGTAAACACATGAGAAAAATTCTGCAAGGGAGGGTGGTCGACTCGACTGGGGGTGGGGGCATTACTACAGACATTCCCCACTCTTGCCCTTCCCTATATGAAAATCATCGCTGAACCACCCAGGCAAAAACCCAGTTACATGTACCACATGCAATCAGTCAGTCACAACTCACAGTACAGTCACCAACGCACCTATACAAGGATGACCCTTGATGGCGGCAAGCTCACGCTGCCGCCACTTCGGGATTGTACTCGACGACGAGGCGGGGGCTCTACCGGCCGCGGGTCGTCTGCGCCGCCTGCCCCTCACGGCGCCGTTGCGTGCTCGCGCGCGCGCGTCGTGTTGTCGTCACTGTATGAAGGGGATCACTAGGCGTGTCCCTCTGCCGGCCGTCGCTGCTTTGTCTCGGAGAGCACACCGACCACTCTTTCGCGGACGCCCGGCTGTGGCGCGCCTCCGTCAACGACTTTGACACCGTTCGCGAGGTCGAATCGCGAGTCAACGCGTCGAACGCACGCGACGAAGCACGCCGAGGGGGCGCGCCGCACCGAGCGAACGCGGTACACCGCCAGAGGTCCGATCCCAATGGTCATCATAGTCCTTCCTATGTACCTCCTCCGTCCGTCCGCTGCCTACCTTACGGCAGGTGGCCCGAGACAAAACAACGACCGCCAGCACGACTGGTGGCACTCTAGCCCTTACCGGTTCGGCAGACGGCAACAAGCGGTCCACTCTAGCTACAAGACGCTTAGGCATTTCAATTTTCCACGATCTGAAACGAACAACGTGTAGACGAACGAGCGCCGCGCGCGGCCCATTTCAAAACTCGTCGTCTGGAGAATTACAGAAGAAAACAAACCGAGTTTCAAAATAGGAAAAACGCCAACTTCCAAATCCAGGCGTCTGGCGGGGCACACATAAACGTACGGACGAAGCGCAACAAACCACTTGACGTACGTCTACACAAGAGACGTCCTTTTTTGTTGTTTTCCAGCCTCTGGGAATCCGGCCTTAGGCATTCGTACAACCGATCATACAGAGTCGCCTGGGTGTACCTAACCGACCGTATCGAACAAAGCTGTTGGCCTGTACGGACCGACGAGACTTCTTGGCCATTGTTCGCAAGTTGACCAAACTCACAGTGGCCATGCTCTTGCAGGAGCACAGTTAGGGCGGGAGGGAATGGCTCACGCCTCTACCGACCTGGACTGGACGTTGCACTGGCCGCACAGCTCGACGGAGAGGCGGCCGCGCTTGAGGTGAAGGCAGACGCCCGGCTTGGACGACGAGTCCTCCTCCGGCTGCTGCTTCCGCTTGCGACCGCGTCGCGTCGCAGTACCGCCCGACTCCGCAGTTGCCGAGAGGTCGGAGGAGATCTTGGAGCCGGCCACCGTGCCGACGATCTTGCCCAGGAGGGGCGCCAGCTCGCTCTCGTTGTTGAGCACGGCGCGCAAGTAGGCGATCTCGGCCTGCTGGTCCATGTTCGTCTGCGACACGTCGCGCAGCTGCCCTCGCAGCTGCTCGTTGCTCTCCATGAGGCGGGCGACTTTGGACTCGAGCTCGCCGATGAACTCCTTGTTCTTCTGGCGGTACATGCGCGCGTACTCGGCTGACTTGGACGGCAGCTTCTCCTCGCGCACGCGGCCCCGGCCACGACTCGTCGACGCCGAGAGAATGCGCGCGCGAGGAGGCGCGTCTTCCTCCTCGTCGGCTCTGTGCACACCGGTCTTGATGAAGTGCGACACCGACTCCGGCTGCCCGCTACAAAGCACGAGCGGCTTGCTGGGCTTGATGGGCTGCTTAGCAGGCGCCGGTTTGGTCGCGGCATCTGCAGTGAAACAGTCAACAGCTTGCCGATTTGGTGTCGCGTCAGAAGGCATACCGCCGCCAGGAAGCGCAGAGCGCTTCAGGATCGCGTCGACGTCAGTCGCGGGGCTGGGAAGATCGCTCAAGAGCCTTTCAAAGTCGTCGTCGCCCGCGGAGCCTGTCGACAGCGGGTCCGCCCAGTCAATAAGCGAAATGTTCTCCATTTCAATGTCAAATCCACGAAAGAGGAGATCGACAGGATCGCTAGAGCTGAAATCAGAAGACATTTAGAAAGCGTAGCGGCAACGCCAATGTCGCTGGTGACTTAGGCTACACAGTACGCGACACGCAGCAGCTTCCCTTCAACAAAACCGACAAAGTGCGAGCCAGCGAGGGCAAGAGCGCTTTTATTCGCGAGAGAAAGTGTGCCACACGGCGTTTGAAATGCCAGCGCGGCGCCCCGTATGCTCTGTCTGGCAGACGATTAGCAGCGACGGCACCGAGTTCCCAACGACGAAAATCATCGAAACTGAGTGACATCATCGGTAAGCAATCCATTCTAGTTACAGTAATACAGTAGTCGTATACAATTGTAGTAACCAGTGGCGGAGACAGACGCGACACAGTTCTTGAGCTGCAAACATACCGTACCTTCAGCGGTATCTGTTAGGGGCGGGTGGGGGGGGGCTGTTTCGAGCACAGATCCGAAAATGTTTCACCAAATCGGTGTAAATTCGTAGTGTTCGCTCGCAATAAATTCTAAAAAATAAAGCTCTGTGGTGGTTTTTGGTACTAAGAAAGGGACGCAAACCACACAATTTCCTCAGTCTGGAGATGTTGAGAAAACTGCACAATCTTGGCAAAGTGAGGGGAGCGGTGCAATCAGGACCTGTAATCGAATCAGTGAGGCTCAGTCAGTCAGTGGGTTCCATGGGCCGTTGGCCGTTCTAGGGAAACAGTTATAATATAGAGTGTACATCTTGGCCAAAATCGAGTTAGGGTGAAAGTCGCGTTATTTTAGTGTTGTTAGCCACAAAACACTAAGGACGGAAAACACCCACTTCTGTGCTAGCTTGAGGTTGAGAGATCTTGAGAGGTTGAAGGGGGGGGCCTACAATTGGGGCAGTCGTTCCCCCTCCAACTCCCCCAGTTACAGGAACGGGGGTTGGGTACCTGAACCTGACTAAGGACTAAGGAGGGAAGTGAGACTTCCGACTGGGGCCTTCAGGTACCGGAAGGGCACAACCACCTCCGGTTACAGGAACAAAAGGCCTCTGGTCGCGATTGACTGCATGTCGTTGGCGACTACAAAGTGTCCAAATTGTAATGTCTCGGGAAGCATACCGTCCAGGTCGTTCCAAACAACAGGAGTTGCAACTCGTACGCTCTCTTAGAGCTCTGAACAATCGGGGGGGGGGCACATGCACGGAGCGGAGTGCATCAGGCGACAGTAGGAGGAAGTCTCTGGCGCTCGGTCGCGTCCTCCAGCTCGTATTCGACTTCGACGCGTCGTCGCTTCTTGCCGGTCGACGGGCCTTTGGGCTTGCGACTGCCTTTGGAGGGTCGGCGGCTGGGGCCGGGCCGGTTCGATTCATCGTCTTGCTCTCCCTCGTCGTCGTCGCTGCTCAGCCGTCCCGAGGCGTAGGCGTTGAAGCGCTCGTCCAAATCCTGCACGCGACGCTGCTGCTGGCGACAACACTCCGCGACGTACAACAGCCACGGGACCAGAAAAAAGGGAGGGGAGAAAGAGAGGACGCACCACAAAAAAACCGCAAAACCACCCACCAAAAAACACCCCCCCCCCCCCCCCCCCCCCCCCCCCCCCCCCCCCCCCTCACACCCCCCCCCCCCCCCCCCCCCCCCACAACAGCACCACCACCTCCATATCTCCGCCCATCGCGTCCTCTTCTTCGTCGCTCTCCTCAAAGTCCTCGACGTACTGACGCCGAGGCACGCCGTCCGCCTCCTCGTCTTCCTCCTGAATGGAAGAAGCGTCACTGCGGGGGCATTTCCTACGAGGGCGACCGACCTCGAGCTCGAGTTGCGCCTCGGTCGACTTCTCCTGCTCGACGACCTTCTCGAAGGTCTTCACGGGAAAGTTGTAGATGTCGCCGTACTGAAAGCGAACGCGGTTGTTGCACTGCGTGCTGCTGCAGCAGGCAGGCAGGCAGGGTCGGATCCCGGATAAGCAGCCAACCGTGCCCTGCTTGAGGCGCTCCAAAAGTTCCTTCTCAATGGCCGTCTCGAGCTTGGCGGCGATTAGCGCCTTCTCCTCGCGGCGTCGCTCGCGCCGCTCGATCTTGCGCTTGATGGGCACGAGCTTCGTCTGCCTGTTCAAGAACCCCGCAGTCCCTCACAACACAAACCGCCTCGGAACCAGCGGACGACGCACCTGCCCTTGAGTTCGTAGCGCCTGATCCTGATGAGATACTGCTGTATGCGCAGAAGGCGCTGCTTGCACTTCTGCCTGATGAACTTGGGCCAATAGACGAGCTGCTCGTTCAGCTGCTCCAACGCCGTCTGTAGATGGCGCGACAGGCGAATCTTCTCCCACAGACGACGGGGAAAGTGGCTGCGCTCCACCACTTTCACGTACAAAAAGCAGACGCCTGGGCGCGCAGACGACGAGTTGCACCGTTGTGAAACACGCGTGGAGAGACACACGCACCATTCTCCTCTCTGATCGTAGCGTACTGGCTGTTGGCGAGTGGACACGAGCGTTGATTACACAAGCCCGTCAAATTGTACTCGTTTCGACAGAACTTCTGAGTCTTTGACCTACAATCAACGAAAAATTGAGCTGTGTGCTAGCCAAGCAAGTCGGCAACCACACGAATTTACTGGGTCTTGTACGAGCAGTGTGTGGTGCTCAGCACATGCCAAGTAATGTCGTCCGACTGCATCGGGCCAAGCAAAGCACCCTATAAAATCGCACTGTTCAAAATTAATATGCTAAAAATCGGCCAACTCACCAGAAGAAAGAACGCAACGATTTGGACAAGAAGAGGAGCGACGCCTTCCTCAGCCACGCAATGAAATCTATCAATCAACTTGCCAAAATCAACTAAATTGTTTTTATTCCCCCCCCCACCCCACCCCCCCCCCCCCCCCCACCCCACACAAAACAAACAACCCCCAAAATCCACCGACAGTACACATCCTCAC
The DNA here is from genome assembly GCA_030248085.1 of Paralinhomoeus sp. GSCO2_6. Taxonomy (NCBI): domain Eukaryota; kingdom Metazoa; phylum Nematoda; class Chromadorea; order Monhysterida; family Linhomoeidae; genus Paralinhomoeus; species Paralinhomoeus sp. GSCO2_6. The sequence continues at coordinate 123,841 of JASAMY010001551.1, forward strand.
ATACGCGTAAATAACCCAGTTAACGGTAGTTGAAATTTTTGAATAAAACAGTGACTAAACCTTGTATGTGGCCCTTTGTCTCATCTGCTGTCGGTTGCGTGCTCTCCAGGGTACAATGCACGTTCTTCGATTTGCGAACCGAAACACACACACACACACGCACACACGCACGCGCGCACGCACGCACGCACGCACACACGCACGCACGCACGCACGCACGCACGCACGCACGCACGCACGCACGCACGCACGCACGCACACACCTGTCTGTGTCTGTCTGTACCCGTCCTGACCAATCTGAGTGTTCTGGTTTGACCCGACGTGTCTGCGACTGAGGCGGGACGGTCATGATATACATAGTCATGTCAGAGGCAACGGTAGCACATGCTACAGCTTTGTCAGATGTTGTCGGTCGGGGCGAATGGAAGCGTCGGAACAGATGTCGCCCGTCACGCGCCAATATTTCACGTGTTGAGTCACGGGCATTCCGCTTGTTGTGTGTGCAGTAAGCGCCGTGTCAAGCTGTGCGATCCGAGCGTATCGCCGCCGCCGTCATCAAATCGCCGTCGTCGACAGCTCCTTCGCACGTGAGAAGGACAAGCGGACGCCAGGAATCAATTGTGGCGAGGCGCTAGCCGCCCGCTGACACGAGCGCGATATTGGCCGCCTTATCCACTTTAGCCGTTGACCGCGCCACCGCGTCGCCATGACTACAGCCCTCGACGCGCCAGTCGCCAGCACCACAGCCCTTACTCACTGACCGCGCGCGTCGGCAGAGCGAGCGGCTTACTCTACTAGACGGAAGTCAATTAATTGAAAGGCTCCTCGCTTAATTGCGCGCAACCAGCGGAGATGCGCCACTGACCGCGAATAGGGCTGGCTGGCCGGGAGAATTAGCGATGCGCGGAGTCCGCCAATTACTGTCGCCGATGCTACCTTGGCTCCTGCTGCTCAGCATGAGTAGAGTCATATTTCAACGTTGAATGGGCATGACGCTGTGCTCCTCGCCGTCTGTTCGCTCTTTAGCTGCACGAGGCTACGATTCGAATGGCCGAGCAGCTTGCTCGGCGCGGAAGCACTACACGCTGCAGGCGGACCTGACGCGCCAGTTGCTCCTGACGCCGGGCTTCCTCCGCGGCAAGTACAGACCGAACGTCAACTGCACGTGGCTGATTCGACCGAAGAAGGACGCCGACTTCGTCCAACTCACCATCGCCAACTCCGACTTTGAGGACCGCCTCTTCGACGCCTGCGACGATTTCATCGAAGTGTTCGACGGTACGCCACGTGACTGCCTTCGTCTCGTCGCTTGAATTGTGCACGCTTGGCTGACCCGTCGGCGTGATGCCGTGCGTAAGGGATAGAGGAGTGCAAGGCTTGAGTGGCGTGTGGCAGGCGAGCAGAGCGCTTCCCCCGTGGCACGATGGTGCGGCCAGAGCCATCCCCTATCCATCATCAGCTCGAACGGTCCACTCCGAGTTCACTTCCGAAGCGATGCCGCTTTCGAGCGCCGCGGTGCCAACATGTCCTTCAACGAGTTCAGTAAGTGGCGGTCAAGGGGTGGTCGATCTGAATGACTGATCCAATCCCGTTTCCAGGGCGCGATCGTCTCGAGTGCCCGTCCGGTTGGAAGACAGTGGGCGCGAACTGCTATCGTCTCTACGCAGTTAACGGCGGACACAGTTGGGTGGAGGCGCAGCGTCAGTGTTTCCTCGACGTGGCCAATCTGCTCACTATCGAGACAGAAGCGGAAGTTGAGGAAGTCAAAGGTCTGCGCAGTTGTCGATTTTCCCATTTGACAGATCTCACAAAGGCGGACGTGCAGGAGTAATGCGGACTCACGTCGGAGCAACACCTTGGATCGGTTACGAGGACGCAGAGGTGGAAGGCAGGTTCAAGCCTGTCGCACGCACTTACGACGCTGAATCTGGAGCCGAACGAGACACGCCTCCTCGGTGCTGGGCCGTGAGGCAGAGTCGTGCCTCTGCAACGCGGAATATTTTAGCTTTCCGCAGTTCGACAGTCACGACGATGAAGACTGCGTGTACTGGAAGTCGAAAGAAAGACCTCCTTATGGACTGGCAGATTGTCGTCAGCGGCGGAGCTTCATTTGTAAGAGAAGACGAGGTGAGCTTTCAGCGCAGCAAGCTGTGTAGTGTTCCAGCTCAGCGCATTGCAGACGGCACAACGAAACCGCAGCCGCCTTCAGAGGCGACTGTGCGCCAGGGCTTTCAGTCGACACAGTTGAGCGCGTCGTTGAGCGCATTGCGGCTTTGGCCCGCCTACTTAGCCGCTCTGCTCATTCTCCTGATCATCTTGGCAGGAGTCTGCGTCAACATGTGCAAGAAAGGCGGTCGACACTCCATTCGAAATGGACCGCGCAACAGCCGAGTGGGCATCCTCGCCGGCGCCGCTGCTTCGTCTTCTGAAGGGTCGGCACGGAGTCAGCGAGTGTCGCCGCAACACCAGCTGACGATGGCGCACGATGTCGACGCGAAGGAGGCGGCCAACGCCGAACTAGAGCGCAACTACAGCACGGACGAGATCACCGTCGTCTCGCAGGGAGCTCGGCCGGTGCCTCTGCCCAGACTGGTCAAGGAGGCGCAGCCGCAGCGACCTGTCCCTGCCGCCAGTCCAACGGCAGTCAATGGCGCCGCCTTCGTCGTCAGCAACAGCCTCAGCAGTGCCACCTCCTTGGTGCCTTCGGACCGCTTCCAACGACCGCACGTGCGCACCTTGGACACCGTGTCCGCCATATCCATGGACGAGTTCTGGAGCAAAGCGGGTGGGTGGGAGAAGCGTCTGGCGCGTCTTTGTATTGCTCGTCGTCAGCGTCCATGCAATTCATGGATTTAGAGCGGCGACGTGCAAGCGAAACCTCGAATGTAGCCGGCGAGACGCTGCGGGTTGCACCGGCGCCTCCAACTGCCAACAACAGAACGTTGCTGTAATCCCGGGCCTCTCGTGTCCATGCGTAGAGCTTGACAGAATGAATACCGTCCAAGGGCTACCACGTCTGTTTCCGTTTCTGTTGTACGCGCGAACGAAATTTCGCTGGTGCTAAACCGAGTGCACCGTCACTTTTAGTGCGGAGTGTGTTGGCGATCAAGCAAGAGCATTTGCGTATTAGATACTGTACCTATGCGGCACTTTCGCAAATCCGGGCGATAGAGGCAGTTGTCCCGGCATATCGTCATCCCCCATGGCCAGACTAACCAGGCGAATAGCGCCCCGCGAGTGGCGACATAAACATTTTTAATTGATTTGAATTGCGCGATATGATACGTATAGCCCTGATTCATAAACCATTACAGACAGACATACAGTTCGTATACTGTGTTTGCAACCATACATTACCTTCACACTATTTGAGTAGGACCTACAAACAAGGACAAGCAGTATTCTAGTATACGGCACAATAAATGTAAAAAAATTCAAAGAGCTGCAAGATGGCAGAAAACATGAATGTGCCCGCACCCACCGAAGATGAGGAGGACATTGCGACAGCGACCGATGGAGCGGAAGACGAAGAGACGCTTCCGCAGGCGACGGAGGCCGGGGTCGCGGGGACAGCGCCGGTGCCGACCCGTCCGGAAGAGAAGGGAGGCGAGGAGGAGGGCGCCGGCCCGTTGCTCGAGGTCGAATGGCCGCCGGCGGGCACGTACCAGTGCATCGTCTGCCGCAGCTGGCTGCAGCTCTTCCCCAACAGCGGCGCGACGAGGACGCGCACGCACGCGGTCAGACACGTCATGGAGCGCCACTGCGACGAGTCCATCTACCGCTGCCCGTCCGTCCGCTGCCTCAACTACGAGACGACGACGCGGAGAGCGGCGCTCGCGCACCAGAAAAGACTGATACTCCACGGTGGAGCCCGCGTGGCTGCGGCTACGCGCGTCGCGAGCGTGGAGCGCGAGCGGGAACTGGAGGAGCAGCTGCTGCGACGCTGCTTCTCGCACGTTCCACTGCCGCCGCACACGAGGCGAAGACGGAAGGGCGACACCGACGGCGCCGCCCCCGGAGAGATGCTTTGATCCACGTCGCAGTCTCCTCGCTTCAAGCATGACACGCGCGCACCGCCGCCTCTCGTGATTTGTCCGAGTGCTGAACTCGAGCGTTCGCTGCCTTGCATTCACGACTGTGAAATCGAACGGCGGCGACGGCGCATGCTTTGAAGTGTTCGGTTTTGCTGACGCTCACTGCCAGTCTGCCACTGTATCCGCCGAAGTCGGCACGTCAGGCACAGCAATCTAGGCCGGTTCCGCGGCGACAAGTGACAGCATCGTCTTTGTTATTTAGTCCATTGTTCGTCTTCGTCCTCAGTGCGAGAAGTTACGGTATGAATACAAGGGGTACCGGTACACAAATATACGTAGCGCCTCTGCGCGTAAGTCTCTGCAGTTCTGTGGGTAAATCTAACCGTGCGGGGCATTACGGTAGGAGGGGCACATTTGGGAGGGGCAGCCAATTTCATATCTACTTAGGGGGGGGGGGGGAGGCGTAGGCTCAAGTTTAGGCTTTTGCTTAGGCTTAGGCTTTAGGCTTAGGCTTAGGCTTTTGCTTAGGCTAAGACGAGATCAGGCTTAGCTTGCCCCCACCCCAAATCTGCCCCTCCTACCGTAATGCCCCTCACGTTAGATTTTCCCAGTTCTGTTACTTTTCTAACCATGTCGTTTGAAGGTTTTTGTAATGCGGCACAAAGAGTATACGGTAGGTGTCCTTTCTGTAGACGACATTCAAATATTCTTCAACTTTACAAATTCAAATAGCTGCTGCTAGCTGACTGCTAAACTTTACGGTAGATGCAAATTTCCGAATGGTATTTGCATAACCTATCGTTATTGTATCTTCAATCGCCCCCTTGTAGACGATCAAATTCAAATTCACAAATTCAAATAGCTGCTGCTAGCATAGCATAGAAGATTCTCGATTTCCTTCTCTTTGTTGCATCCGCAAACGTGAGCGCGCGCCGCAGCCGAGTCGGCTTTGCTTCGCTTGCCGAAAGTTGTCGCGTTTGTGCGCGCAGGCAGGCTACGTGGAAGGAAGGAAAGATGGCGAGCTATTCGACGTTTCTCTCGGAGGAGAAGAAGACAGAGCTGCGCGAGATTGCGCAGAGGATCGTGGCCGCCGGCAAGGGCATTCTTGCGGCCGACGAAAGCACCGGTGCGGTGGACGGCGGCCAGTCGGGGGGGGGGGGGGGGTCGGCCAGTCGGTCGGTCAGATGGGGGGGGGGGTGGTACTGGCCTAGACGTCGTTAGGCCAAAACCGCCGGGGGGCGGTCACAAAACCAACAGTTACAGTTATCGATGCATTCACAACAGAACCATAATGCAAACACATTGCTATGTACCACTGCTATGTACTATTTATGCACTTGCAATCAGTGTGCCCAACCAGAAGAGAGTACGCTTTTCCGACATCTGAAGGGCACGAGTCCAGCCCCCTTTCCAACCTACCTCTTCCAATATATGTTCAAGCGAGCACATGGGAACAGACGGATAATGAACCATATGCTGTTTGCAATCCGCCACTACATGCCATGCAGCCATACCAGTAGACCCAGTGGCTTTACATGCTATGCGTCCATTGCATGTAAAAAAGCAATGAATGGGGCGACCGCTTAACTGATAGATGCATAGATTAGTGCAGCAGTGATCATGTGATTAACTGGTGGATCAATACACCGTTGACATCGTGCACGCACACGTGCATGTCATTGCGCTTTAGCCAAGAACCCGTGCTAATAGCATTAGGCACAGTTGGCAGTGAATAGTGACTGGCCAAGAGGCACAAAAACGAGCGAAAACCACCAACAAACCTAATGGGCCGGCATCGTGTAGCTTAGGCTTAGAAAAGCGGCCCATACAAATGGGCCGGTCTCTCGTGATGTCACCTGGTTGGCCCATTGAAAGGGCCGCCCAAGCGTATGGGCCGGTAGTATTTTTATGGGCCGGTTGTTTTTTTATGGGCCTCCTTTCTGGAATATAACCCGGAGGAGAACCGCCGCAAGTACCGCCAGCTACTCTTCAGCTGCGACAAGTCCATGGCCGAGAACATCTCGGGCGTCATCATGTTCCACGAGACTTTCTACCAGGTCTGCCTAGTTCTTTTTTTGCTGGAGCGTCGGTTGCCTGAGAACTCGGCTGCTGATACCCTCTCTCTCTCTCTCCTCTGCAGAAGGCGGACGACGGCATGCCCTTTGTGAAGGTACTCCAGGACAAGGGCATCATTCCCGGCATCAAGGTCGACAAGGGCGTCGTCCCGCTGGCCGGCACCGTCGACGAGGTCACGACCCGAGGTATCTGCCCCCATCCCCACTGGTCGACGACGCTGACCGCCTTGTCTGAGCGTGCCACCCACCCAACCCACGCCCACCACCCCATAGGGCTGGACGACTTGAACGCGCGCTGCGCGCAGTACTACAAGGACGGCGCTCGGTTCGCCAAGTGGCGCTGCATGCTCAAGATCAGCGAGCACACGCCCAGTCACCTCGCGATGCTCGAGAACGCCCAAGTGCTCGCCCGCGACGCGTCCATCTGCCAGCAGGTGGCTGGCCCCTCCTTTGCCTTCTTGTCGGCGGCGCTGTGTGCATCCGCCCACTTGCAGAACGGTCTCGTGCCTATCGTGGAGCCTGAGGTGCTGCCTGACGGCCTGCACGACCTTGCGCGCGCCGCGAAGGCAAGTTGTGCAGCGGAGTGGAGTGAGACACGACATGCTCCCACCCACGTGGGTCGCGTTGCAGGCGACCGAGCTGGTGCTCTCGTACCAGTACCACGCGCTGCACCAGCACCACGTCTACCTGGAGGGCACGCTGCTCAAGCCGAACATGGTCACGGCCGGCCAGTCCTGCGCCACCAAGTACACGCCCCAGCAGGTCGCCGAGGCCACCGTCACGACGCTGCGTCGCACCGTGCCCGCCGCCGTCACCGGTGCGCTCCGCTCCCTTCCTCCCGCCGACCGCGCCCGCTGTTGGGTTGTGCTTGCGCGTCGCGCGGCTGCAGGCGTGGTGTTTCTCTCGGGCGGCCAGAGCGAGGAAAGCGCCACGGTGTACCTGAACGCGATCAACGCGCTCAGCGGCGTCGTGAAACCGTGGGCGCTGACCTTCAGCTACGGACGCGCCCTGCAGGCGTCCGCGCTCGCCGCCTGGCAGGGCAAGGAGGACAAGATCAGGGCGGCCCAGGACGGGTTCTTGCGCCGCGCCAAGGTAAATACGTCGGTGCCGGTACCGACCGACCACGCCACGTAGCCCCAGTCCCCACGTCCGTTGTCGGCGAACGGCCTGGCCCCATCCCTGTAACCGGGTCTGGACGAGTGTGGGGGTGGGGGGGGGTAGACGGCACTTTTTGGGGGAGGGGGTGGCTGGAGCAAAAAGTGGGGGGGGTAGCTGGCCATTTTTGAGTTATACTGGTACTTTTTGGTCAAAAATAGGTATAAATAGGGTCTAAACAGTGTTATTTAGCTGTTTTATGGTTATATAACACTGAAAAGCACTGAAATACACCAACATTTACTCACTTTTATCGTTTTAGACTGAGTGAAAATCCCTTGGGAAAATTCTGGGGGGGAGGGTTGGGGGGGAGTTGGGTGGGTGTTGGAAAAATAGTGCGGGGCCCCCAAACCCCCACCCCCCCCCATTTACAGGTATGACTGGCCTGTGTGGGCAAGTACTCGGGCGAGTACGCCGATTCGAAAGCGGGCGAGAGTCTCTTCCAGGCGCCGCACGCCTATTAAAGCAACAGAGGCGCACCTCCCTGCAGCAGACTCATTTCCCTAGAAGGCATAATAGCCGAGTCACCATCACCGGGTCCCCCTCCCCCTGATTACTCGAGTCGCGCGAGCGCTTTAGCAGAGAGCGCGCACACGGCTGTACTGCGTTCAACCGTTGAGTGTCGGTGTGTGCGTGTGTGTTTTGCCGTGAAACCCCGTTAGTAGGTATTGTCTGTGCCGATTCAGTTGGACGGCGGTGGGATCCTCTTGTGGCTGTAGGTAGCAGGCAGAGTCTTCCTTTCGTTGTCCGTGCTGCGTGTCAAAGAGAAGCGCTTTTAAAACTTGGAACTTTAAACGAACGTGACGTTTGCAGTCTCATTGCGCTGTATTGTAAATTGTTCTGCGTTGATGTGCGACAACAACGCTGCCGATAGCCGATAGCGTCGTTTTCGTTGGCGGTTGCTCAACGCAGCACAGAAACGTGAACTGCGTGTTATCCGATGTTCAACGGAAGAAGCGCGCAAGGCCGTAGCAAGCGGATTATACGTTCGTGCCTCTCTGGTTGCCCTCCGCTTCTCTATAATTTCTCAGAGCCGCGGGAGGGAGTCCCTCGCTCGCCTCTTCGCTTTCGCGTACGCTCCACGTCGACATGGAATCCGCGCGGGAATTTCAGACTGCGCATTCAAGAGGCAGTCAAAATTGAGGACGCGTCTGCTGCGGTTGTCTCCGTCCGACGCGGCGCGTGGAGGAGAATGCCGGTGGGGTCGGTTGCGCGCGTGGCGGCGGCCGACTTGTCGTCGGCCGTGGCTTTCGAGGACGGCGTCTGGGCGCTGCTGCTCTACTACGGCACGTTCGCCGTCGTGCTCGTCGGCCTTCTCGCCCTCGCCTACTTCTGGCCCGCCGTCGCCGCCACCTCTGCACGGCGCTGCACGGACGCGCGCGCGACCGCGCAGCCGGCGCTCGAGCTGACCCACTTCCCGCACAACTCCGTCCGCCTCTCGACGAGCGCCGCTCGCCTCTGGCCCATCAGTCCCGCGGCCCATCACTCGCCGCCCTCTCCTCACAGGCACAGCATGTTCTAGTAGAGCTGTGGCGACCTTCTCAGCCAGACATACTGTTGTTAATTGCAGCGAAGAAGTTGTACACGACTTGGTCAAGGGGTGAAAGAAAAATCACGTTTCCGTTGAATGAATGAATGTTGCGGTGCGTCACCAGCCGACTTGCAGGCGTGAAACCAATCCTCACTGCATTGCCACGTTCCACTCATGCTTGGTTGTAATGATACTTCTTCATATCACCGTAGCAGACGCATAATGTCGGATTTGAGGCGAGAAATTGGCGTGCATTGTAAAGTTTTGCATCTCTGGCGAGAAATGGCAGAAGAAGAGGACCGACTAATCTTGTGCGCGAAGATCGCTTCAATCCAGCCATGCTACGGTACGTCACTGCTGATCGAAATCGACTCAGCTGGATGGAAGGGGCGCTTGCTGCTTCAGCACTAGACGCCGCCGAGTCGGAGCCGCACCGTTGGAATGCCTCCGTGAGACGCCGCCAGGCGCAGTCGGCGCTGGACGAGCTCGAAGACCTCGGTTGGCTTTCTACTGCTGCTGCGCCGGTCCACCGATGCGGCGCGTTCCCACTTCAGACAGAGCCAGCTACGACCTCTTTACGGACCTCTTCTGCTTGCACGAGCGCGAGGCGTCGCTTCTGCTGCGCCAGCTGCCGAGCGCCAACGCTTCCCACTGCGAAAAGTCGTCCGAGAACCTTCCCTACGGTAGTGCGGCGGCCAACTGCGTTACCGCCAAGAAAGAAGCACGCGTTTCACTCAGAAAGCATTGTTGCGGACTTGCGCAAAGCCACCAAAAACGCGTCGACGACGCGTCGGCTGCTCAGTCGTTCCATAGCCCTACTCGAGCGACGCCTCAGCAAGCCACGCGCTGCATTAATCGTGAGAACAGCAGCGCCCGCAACATTTTCCATGGTCGCATGCGTTTAGGCGGACGAATGTCTGCCTAACACGAAAAAGTCGCTGTGCATCTTGGACCGGAAGGTGCACCCCATGACATGGCTGGACGAGGTATCGATCTTCGTTGATACTTCCAGCATGGCGCGTAAGGAACGGTTTTTCAGTGGGGTCACAACGCCGACTGTCCTGAAGGATTGGGCTGCCTGCTGTCGGCCAGGGGTTTGGCGCGGTCGACAGAGCCGACACGGACGGGGGTGGACAAGGAGGGGGCTTGGAAGGCTTCGCGCGGTCGAGTCTTCGCACTCGCCAGCAGCTACACGCGACAGCTGCGCCACGGCAGCGTCAAGAGGTGTGCAGGCGCGTGCAGTGCTGCGCTTTCGGCCCACGCGCCATTGCAGGCAGTTCTTTGCGGGACACGAGGACGTCAAGGATTGCGTCATCTCCATGGCTCGTCGGTGGCGCTCTGCTGGCCACGAGTTGCTCGCATAGCATTTACTGCCCCTCTACTTATGAGAGAGAATTTACTGAACTGATCAGAACCAATGCCTACTCTTCCTGGTAAAATTGACAATGCGCGTGGCAACCGTCTTGTGGCCGACTAGTGCAAGGACTGAGTATTGAGTGTGCAAGCGCAGTATTGTTAGTTGCTGGTTGTTCGACATGTGCTAATGCGGTGTACTTATGAAGCAGGATGCGCATTCAGTTCCAGGATGTTCCAGTTACTGCCGGGCAAATATAAATACCGTAAACCCTGTATTTAACCCCCCTATGATTAGCCCCCTTTATAATTATACACCCTCCCAAGACCACTTTGAGTTTATAAGCCCCCCCCCCCCGATAATTACACCCCCTCCCTAAATGGACCATCGTCTGAATGTCCATGTCTGGGTGTATGTATGGTCGCGCATGTGTATGCATGTACATGTATGTGCATGCGAGACTGTGAGAGTGTGTTTAATGTACCAACGCGTGTGCGCGGCATCTTTTCCCTTAAAAATCGCCTCCATGCGCCTTTCTGCCCACGAAGCTTCCCACACATCGGCACTTCCAGTTTATAAGCCCCCTATATTTATATACCCTCCCAGAGCTCGAACAAAACAATTAGCGCCCGGGGGGATAATTATAGTGTCACATCCGCATCACAGCTAAGTTTGTAGCTGGGAAATCGTCTACAATGCTAGCAAAATGGTGTGTGACAAATTACTGTACTTGAGTTGGTGTGGTTCATTTCTGCAATTTTACGACGTTTGGAAGTCATAGAGTTTTCAACTCAACAAATCAACTCAAATGCAACTCAATTGAATTATGCGATACGCCACTGCTCACGGCGCATTGTAGGCGTCGCTGCTGCTTATCGAATTAGCTCAGCAGCAAGGAAACCGTAGTCTGAACCGCCGTTTTAGAATCCAAGCGAAACGCTTGTTCTTGAAACGAGGGTACGGTACCTAGTAAATTTAGATTAACTGAAATAATTTAAACGAACAAAAAAAATGAAAGGCAGAAAGCGAGCAACAGCAATCGAGACGCCATCATTCGCTTCTTCGACGAAGCGCAGTCGGCGATCTCTGTCTATTGTGTCGTGTGACGACGCGAGTGATGCTGCTGTCGACGTTCCGTCGTGCGAACATGGTAGGATGGACGAATGCTCGGAATTTTGGTCATGTCGTCATGTATTTCTCTTTTAGGTCCGTGCTTGCGATTTGAGCGACGGAAGGCCAGTGGAGTCGTCGTGTCCTTTTTCGCTTGCGCTGTGCATCGGAATCGAAAGAAGTGCCCGTTCTATCGGGTCATCAAGGCGTCTGGAGCCAAGGCGTCTAAGACAGACGACGACGACGATGTTGCCGACTCGCTGCCTACGAGACCAGTGGCCGCGCGGAAGAAGCACAAAGCGCTGCACGACAAGTTCAAGACGCTCGTCAACTCGAGCGCCTACTACTGCTCGACGTGCGACGTCCTGTTGTCGCCGGCCGAAAAGGGCGGGCACGACGGTCACCGACTGAGCTCTCCTCTGTCGAAATTTCAGCTCGGCAGGCCCTCCCGGCTTCTCAACTCGGCCACGGCGAAGGACGGAGAATCGGTGCTTTCCTCCTTCGGTTGACCTTCTGCGCATGCGCGCACACTTTGGCTTGGCGTCGACGGTTGCAGCAGTTCTGGTTCTCGGAGAGGACGCTCAACTTTCTCACGAATCTTCTGCTCAAGCTCGAATTCGATTCCTTTCTCTTCGTAGGCGCCCCTCGCCTGTTCGAAGCGCTGCGCGAGCAAAAGGCGCACGCCATGCTGCTCGACGTGGACGATCGATTTGTTGGTTTCCGTTGTACGTTTCCTCGAAGTTTCTGGGCGTTGTTGTTTAGGCCAACTTCTTGTCGCCACGAGAGTTCGCGCGCTACAGCATGCTGGTGGACCACGTGTACACGCCACTCGGGCAGAAGGCGTTGAGCCACTTCCTGAGCAAGTCGAAGAAGCTGCTGATTTTCTGCGACCCGCCTTTCGGGGCGCTCATGCAGCCTCTTCTGCACTCTATCGGACGCCTGAAGGGGCGGGCGGGTGGCGACACCGACTGCTCTGTCATGCTCACGTGTCCCTACTTTCTCGAAGGCAAAGTTCTCGCCGCCGACGCCTCGCTGGCGATGCTAGACTACAAGGTGCGGCCGCCGCGCGTGCGCGCCCGCTCGCTCGCTCTGCCCTGCCCCGACCGGTCGGGCGACCGCGACCGCCTAGGTGACATACGAGAACCACTCGGCGCTGAGCAGACGCGACCGGACGACCGTGCGCCTCTTCACGGACGTGGAGCCGGCGCGCGTGACGCTGCCCCTCGACGACGGCTACCGCTTCTGCGGCCCCTGTCGACGCTTCGTCGCCGCCGACAACCGACACTGCGACCGCTGCCGCGCCTGCACCTCCAAGGCGAGCGCGTAGCGGTGGGCGGCACGATTGCCTCGCTTGAGACGGCTTGTGCTTTCGATTCTAGGATGGGAAGCCGTGGAAGCACTGCGGCAAGTGCGCGCGCTGCGTCAAGGCCACCTACGTGCACTGCGCCCACTGCGAGAAGTGTCACAAGGGCCAGTGCTGGTCGACCGTCGCGCGAGAGTGACCTGTTGATACTTGATGAGGAGTTGATCAAAAGCTCTAGTGTGTTTGCTTCTGAGAAGATGTCTCGTTTGTCCCATGGACTGGTGGACTTGTTGAGCGGTTCGCACATACTTGTCCGAGCTCTCCGCTTCGTTGAGCGTTAGGGGTGGTCGTGATTTTTGGCGTGACGGCCACTGGGGAAGAGACGATGTCTGGAGAGAGTGCGCCGCTGTCCCATTTGCCCGTTGCCAAGCGGACGCGATTGTCACTGGCGGCGCTGGCTCAAGGAGACAAGACCCGCATGGAAATGCCGACGCCTCAGCGCAAGCTGCCCCTGCCCGTCGCTGTGGACAGTGCCATTTCCAAGACGGCCGCGTCGACAGCCCGCAAGCCGCCTCGCAAGCCGAAGACGCCCAGTGCTCGGCAGACCGCTGCGGCGCAGCTGCGCGCGCTCGACGAGAAGACGAAGGCGCTGGACAAGGAGAAGAGTCGTCTGGTGCGTTGCGCCTGTTCGCTGCGTCGCGCTGGACGCGTCGCGCTTGTCGCTTTCTCCGCGCAGGCTGACGAGTGGCAGTTGCTGTCGGAGTGGAAGGGACGCGTGTCGGCGCTGTCTGAGAAGGCGGGCGGGCTGCTGCGCGCGGCCGAGACGGAGCAGACGGCGGTGCGGCAGCGCTCGCGCGAGCTGGACGCCCTTAGCGAGACCCTCACCCGACTCATGGCCGACTACGAGCGCCGTCAGGGCCGCCCCGACGCCGCCGCCGTCGTCGTCTGTCCCGTCTGCATGGAGGACGCGCACGAGGTGCCGCGGCACGCCTTGAAGCGAACCTTGTACGCGCCTCGTCGCTTGTAGCTGAGCAAGAACAACGTGAAATTGAGACGGGCGCCCTGCGGACACGCCTTCTGCGCCCAGTGCGCGCAGCAGTTTCTCAGGGACCGTCCGGTGCGCTGCCGGTTCGCTGTCAAACAGTGGTGCACGAGGATAGTTTTCAGCACTGCCCCGTGTGCAACGCGCAAGTGAAGGAAGACGACTTCCGCGATCTCTTTCTGTCCTTTGAGTAGTGGATTAGATCCACCGCTCCGAAACTTGCCCAGCACTACTTGTACTAGGATCTCCTGTCTGTGCGGGTCTGTCGATTGCTTTTGTGCTCTACTTAGAGTGATGACGGGCACTGCGCGGCGCAGGCCACTTTGATGTCGAACTACGACGCTCTACTGATCTGATGTCGAACGACTTTGCTCAAGTTTGAACTTATTCGGATGTGTTTGCGCGTGGCTACATGGGATTTTGGAGATTTCTGCGCCGCCGACATCAACTACACCTAGACAAAAACTAAGACACACGCAACAAAGGGATTGACATTGCGTGGCGCAGGGAACGGTTTATAGTCGTAGCCGCAGTTTTGGTGTGTAGTTTGTAACTGCGGTGGTTCCTCCCCTGTATCAGGGTGTACGCGTCAGCGTACAACCCTAATATGTGACCACTTGTTCAGTGCGCATTTTCGAATTTTCAATCGCCTATAACTTTTGATTGCCTGAACGGATTTCGTCGCGTTATGGCTCAAATGAACCGCCTTCTTCTGGGGCATCGAACGCGCCATAACGCGTTTCCTTGTTTTACTGTAGCGGGTCAATAGTTCCAAAAATGTTTCGAAAGCGCGTCCTTTTTTTTTTTCGTGTTCTCTGCCAGGTTTTCGGACCGCCATTCGTGAACGATACTCTCGATCGGGATGAAACTTTGCAGATGTAGGCGGCTAATGATGGGATTCTTGTCACCCAAAGCATTCGGCTCTAGGACGTGGCAATGTGTGCAGCTATGGTCCATTTTGACGAATTTGCTCGGACATAGTCGTTTTTTCCCCAAAGTTTGTCCTCCATAGGCGCTTCAACCGTTGATCTGAGAGTTTCGCTATAATGGAGAAAGTTGATCGCCATGACCTGGAATAGACCCCATTGAAAAAAGTAGTCAGCCCACACGCACCAATATGTCTATGCTCTTGGAAAATTAACGAAAAACGGCGATATTTCGGTGTGGTTAGCTCGGATGGCTTTGAGGTCAATAATAAAGTTGATCACCGATCGGTGGGGAACATTTCATTCCTTAGTGCCAACGCGCTCCGACGCACCAAAATATTTTCACTTCCGGAAAAATCACTATATCTCGATGTGGGTACGTCGGATCACTTCGGCTAAAACACAAAAGTTGACCGCCTGCACGTGTAGATCATTTTGATTCTTTACATAGCTATGCTCCGACGAACCAATATGGCACTGCAGATGTGCACGCACGCACGCACACCTTCAAATGGGCTGCTTCACAAACAACTCAATGTGGGTAGGTCGGATCATTTCGGTTAAAACACGGAAGTTGACCGCGTTGTCATAGCGATCATTTTCATACTTTACAGCGCTATTCTAAAACGCAGCAATATAGCACAACTGCAAGCGCACGCACGCACGCACGCACGCACGCACGAACGCACATAATGTACCGCCTATGGCGCAGCACTATAGCAAAACTGCACGCGCACGCACGCACACACACGCTCACACGCTTCGCTCGCGCCATCGTACGCGCATGTCTGTCAGACCAGTTGCAAGTAACGCGCGGCACACTTCTTTGTCCGGGTTCACACTGTATCAGAGCGGATTTTGGATTTTTTGATCGCCTATAACTTTTGATTATCTGAACCGATTTTGGCGCGTTTCTATACGATGCGTGTCTCCTACTGCGATTGAGGGATTCCACCGGACACGCTACATTTGTTTTTTTTTTTTTGGTACGCTGGGGCATGTGTGTGTTCTGGTCTGCTGCTGTATGTCTGTATGTCCGTGCGTGCGAGCGTGCGTGCGTGCGTGCGTGCGTGCGAGCGTGCGTACGTACTTTCGGGCGCGCACGCGTCCGTGCATACATGCGTGCGAGCGTGCGTGCCTGCATAGGTTTTGCGTATCAATGCTTGTCTTACGAAAAAACACTGTATTAAGGAAAAATTTGCAGGTGGCTGCAAAAAAAGGTGAATATGTGACGCAATTTTGTTAAAGTCCAGTTTGAAAAAGAGGGGTATTAAAATCAAGGCACGCCTCAAGCCACTTACGCTTTGCAGCTGATCAACTTCAGTTTGAACAAACCGTGTATAAAAACTGAACCAAACGCAGCAACACGTCACATATTCGGCATTTTTTGTGCGAGCCATCCTCATTCAGCCAAAACGCAACAGCAACCCTTTCACATCTCATCTCTTTCTGACATTGCGTTGCCATTGGTCATTACCATGGACCTGGCACAGCCAAACTTCCTGGATAAATAATTGGCACCCTGCTAACATTTTTATGACATGTGGGTTGCCACCGCAGTTAGTGATGTGTAGGCATACATACTGTACTGGCTCCATTGGTCATTCCCCTTATGGCATTTCACCCAATGATGAACTACAACGTTTGCATAGTGCAATGCACCATTTTACATCTTGTGCGTGCGTGCGTGCGTGTGCGTGCTTGCGTGCGTGCCTGCGTGCGTGTGAGCCTGCGCGTGCATCTCGCGTTTCATGTGCAAGATCATGGTGTCCTTCCTGTCTGTCTCACAACCAAGTGGCATTCAGTCATGGGGCATATGTTAATGCAGTGTGCGTACGTCCTAATAATTGTCACTGCACCTTCCTATGCACGCGAACACAAAAAATGCCAAATATGTGACGTGTTGCTGTGTTTGGTTCAGTTTTTATACACGGTTTGTTCAAACTGAAGTTGATCAGCTGCAAAGCGTAAGTGGCTTGAGGCGTGCCTTGATTTTAATACCCCTCTTTTTCAAACTGGACTTTAACAAAATTGCGTCACATATTCACCTTTTTTTGCAGCCACCTGCAAATTTTTCCTTAATTTGAATTGTTGCCTTGGTTTCCTGGGCAATTTTGAAAAGATGCAACAGATGCAACAGATGCAACGATGCAACGAATTCCCTGTTCCCGCCTCCAGTTAGTTAGTAGTCAAAGCGAAAGTCGAAAAAAGCGTGAGAGTTGGAAGAAAGAAAGTTGAGATGGCCGAGCAAGGGCGGTGCGCGGCATGCCACGTCAGCTTCGAGACCAGCTTTGAACTGCGCGAACACAATCTGTTTGAGCACGAGCTACATGGTGACGACGGCCATATTGCCACTGTTGGCAGAGAAGAAAGCGTTGCGTATGCAGCTGCCTCTTCCCGGTTCGACGTCGACGGCCCACCTTCTCCTTTGGCGGAGTGACGCCCGTCAAAAGCCCGCAAAAGAAGCGACAGGACCAACGTCCTTCCAGAGAAAGGGACCATGAACCGAGCCGCTGAGGGCGACGATTCAACAGCAGCGGGAGGGGTGTCCTTATTTCAATGATTTTTTACCAGTTTAAAATACGTATCCAAGCAAATCGGCCCTGGTCGAGGGTGGGAAAAACGTTTTGGGGTGGGTTTGCATAGGTGTAGGTTGGGTCTCAAGCCACTATTGGGGGGGGGGGGGCGCCCGGGGTCGCCATGAGGGTGGAGGGGTCTAAAGCCATTTCAGGTAAAATGTCCGGAATAAGAAGTTTGTGAGGAGGGGTTTGAAAGGGCTAATTCTGCACTGAAATAGCGTGTAAATAGGTATTTTTTGGTCCAAAATGAGTCAAAATATGGTCTAAATAGGTATTTTTTTTAGTCTTACAACACTGAACAGGAGGCAAAAACACTCACCTCTTTTCCAATTTTTTTCAATTATGCAGAGAAAGGTTTCCCAGAATTTATCCAGGATGGCGATGGTCGGTGGGGGAGGGGGTGAACATAGGTGGGCTCAGGGTGGGGTCGGGGCAAGGGGTTCACCCTCTCCATGGCTATAGCTGTGTCGCTTTTTTTTGCGGGAGAGAGGCCCCCCCCCTGCCCATCGCCATCCCGGATAACTTGCGGGAAACACTCTCTCAATATCAAAAGAAATGGGTAAAGATGCGTATTTCTGTTTTGCTTTCAGTGTAGTGTGATTCTAAAACGCCTGAAACGCGGTATTTAGACCTTATCATGACCCATTTTAGAGTTAGACCAAGAGTACCCATTTTACGCATTATGATGGTGCGACATCTTCCATTTCGACTCCCCCCCCCCTCCACAATTTCCAATCCCGGGCATTTTTCCGGGACGTCTCTAGACCCCCTCGAAACTCCCGGAGATCCCCCCCCCCCCCACTGGCTTTTGGACCAATCTACACTATGGGGGTGAACCAACCCCAATATTGCGAAAAATGCTCTCCAGAAACTCTGGACACCCCAACAGATGCGGCAGAGTGGCTCGGACGTCGGTTCTAAGTCAACGTCGACGTCAACGTCGACGTCAACAAGTCCCTCAGGCATACACGAAATTTGTCCGGGGTTATTTTCTCACTCTCCCACCGGTTTCCATCGGTGTCTCCACCGGGTTCCATTCTCGGTTTTCACACTTTGTCACGTTTCCTTATCCATGAGAATTTCATGTATGCCCACAGGCAGTACATATTGAACGTAGCAGAAACTGCAAAGGCGTCGAGCACTGTGAAGCTGCTGCAGCCTCTTCAACCGGCGGTGTGCTTTTCACGCAACTGGACTTGTAGAATATGGCAAAAGACGTGTTTATTTCAGGAGCTGGCCGTAAGGGTGCGACTCGCAAGTACGGCGGTCGGCCCGACACCGCGGGGCGCCAGCTGGCAGCAGTCGTCGACTCTGAAGACATGTTTGGGAGAGCCGATGAGCGCCCTCAGTGCCCGTGTGGTTGCGGATGGACTGCTCCGTCGAGAGCCGAGCGTACGTCGATTCCAACGATTCCTACTGGCCCTGCGACCAAGCCATACATGGACATGGTGGAGCCGTTCGTGTTGACGTCCGTTGCCTGTTTCCTCAACAGAAAACACCAAAATGAGCGCAAATGCTGGGGATGCGATGTGAGGTTCTTGGGACGATTCTTGTTGCTTGCGCGGTGGTCGGCCCGACACCGCGGGGGCGCCACTGGCAGCTTAATTGTGCGCTACTAGGTGCGGATCACGGTGAACGACATCGAGCCGTTCGACCTCATGCTGATCCAAGGGAGCGCATCCGTATAAGAGGGACGACGGACGCGAAGTGTACACTGCGAAGAAGGACGAATGCGCTCTACACTGCCGCTATGAGTTCGTAGTTTGGCCGTGGAAAATCATTTGCGAGATGGGTACTGTTTGACTTTGCAGGTGTGTGGTGCCGCGCTACAAGCCATGCTTTGGCGTTGGCTTGTTCATGGTCGACAAAAGTGCCGAGCGTCTCAGCGATAAGCACCGGTGCCATTTTCAGGCGCAATTCGGGACTACGCTCAGCTAGGAAGGATCTCTATCCGAATCTTAAATCCTCGTTGTGGTGCTATTCGTACGGGTGGAATTTGTGCAAGTCACATTCGCGAAGTTGACCTTCATTCCATGGTAGGTAATCATTTTGTGTTGGTCGTATGTGTGCGTGCGGTGGAGTTTTGTGCGGTGCGAGTACGGCGTGCTGGATTGCATTTCTTTCCCTTGGTTGCATTGCTACGTTTGTTGAATTGACGCGAAACTGTTGAAAGTGAAAGAATTTTTGGGGTAAATTTCCGCGCTTCATTGTACACTACCTCATGTTTACTCCATGTTCTGCAGTATTTTGGGTCTGCACCCCACTTTTGGGTCTGTACCCCCCCCCCCCACTATACATGCAACTGGGGGGGGGCGCTTGGAAGTTCCCCCCCCCCCCCGCCCCCCCCCCATTTGCCTGAAGTTTTCCAACCGCTACAATTGAAAAGTAGCGTTTTTTTCAGTGTTTTCCCTAAAACAGTTAAACACAACTATTTATAGCCTCTTTTAACATTTTTTTTACCAAAAAAGTGCCTTTTCAGTCTTATTTAGGTATTCAGGTACATTTTTACCTTCTGGGGACCCCCCCCTCCATTTTCAAATCTGGTAACCTCCCCCCCCCCCCCCCCAGAAGGGTCTCGGACCCCCACTTCAAAAACCCGGTTATGTGTGTCCATATCCCCCCCCCCCCCCCCTCCTTCGCATTCCCTTTCGTCCACCGTTTAGTTTGAAACATTTTGTGGCCGCCTTCACTAACTGGAGGCGGGAACAGGGAATTCGTTGCATCGTTGCATCTGTTGCATCTGTTGCATCTTTTCAAAATTGCCGTTTCCTGACGAACACGGGGTTTCGAAGGAGAGAAGAGAAGGTTGTTGAAGAGGGTAGAGGCATGGCGAAGAAGCGGCTTCTGAAGGCGGACGGAGTGCTTGGCGCGCGGCGAGGTCGTGGACAGCAGAGGTCGTCAGGCGCCGTCAAGAAGGCCAACCCTTTCGAGCTGCACTTCGATCGTCAGAAGCACGCGGTGGTCGGCAAGTCGTCGGAGCAGGCTGTCGCGAGCGGCAGGCCGAGCGTGTCGCGACGACGGGCGCTGGAGACGCGCCAGAAGAGTCTGCTGCCGGAATACGAACGCCTCGGCAAGGTCAACAAGTTTCTCGACAGACGCATCGGCGAGTCGAACGCCCGCCTATCGGCCGAGGAGAAGTCGGCCCGACGGTTCGCCGCCCAGCTCCGCAGTCGGTTTGCGGAGCGCGCCAAGAAGTACCGTCTTGAGGAGGAGGGGGAGGAGGGGAAGGAGGAGGAGGAGCAGCTGACCCATTTCGGCCAGAGCCTCGCCCAGATCGAGCGCCACGACCGTCCAGCCGACCCCGCCGACGATGGCTTGCGCGTCGACGGCGCGAGCAACCCCAACGAGGTGCCGCTCGGTCCGGCCAGCAGCGCCATCCAAGAGATGCTCGCCAAATGGAAGACCGGTGCGTGACGCTGCTGCGCGAATTCTAAGCGTGATTTTCGCTTGTCTTGTCTCTCTAGAGAAGTACGAAAAGCAGAAAGCGGCTGACGAGTTGGCCGACCTGACGGAGAGACTCGACGCCGACTACCACGACCTTCTACAGGGCAGTGCCTTGACGGGCTTGACGAAAAAGCCGAAGACGACTGTGGGCGACGGGTCGACCACAGAGGAACAGCAGAAGACACTCGACGTCGCATACGATTCCTTTTACCGGAAGTTGCAGCTTGGGGGAGGCAAACGCGCCACTGCTTCTCGAACAGCAGCCGACGCTGGCCCGTTGGACGATGCCAAGCGCAAAAGGTGTGTATCGCGTTTTATGTTTCTTTCTGATTGCAATGTGTTCAACCCATGGCGCTCTCGTTTGTTCAGACTGGAGTTGGAGAGACGCGAACGCATGCTGGAGCCCGTAGTCGACGACGCCCCAGTGTCGGATGCGCCGGATGGAGAGGGGGCCGACTTTCGTGTCGTCTACGACCGACACGGCCAATTGCTGCATCGAGAGAAGCTCGAGAACTGTGTGGTCGCCAGCGGCAAGGTGCGCCCCACTGCCCCGCTGCCGTCGTTTGTCGAAGGCCCCAGCAAGCAGACTGGGACCGCGTCTCGCCCCGCAAACGCAGTCGACATGCAGGAAGTCGCGGCGCCGTCGGAGGTGCGTGCCGCATGGATGGGTTTCCCGCGAAAGCGAGGCATGATGAATATGATGAGTCCTATTTAGAGTGCCCCTCTCGAGAAGCACGCGCAGTCGTTGCCTTCGAACTTCGAGGCGTTCTCGGCACGCGTCGATGGGATTGCATCAGCGAAGGAGAAGTCGCTTTTTGTCGACGCGCTGATCAGGCGCTACGACCCTTCGGCGAAGGTCGGCAACAAGGGGAAGCTGGAGAAGCTCTTCCTCTTTCTGCTTCGACACTTCGACGCCGTGGCGGGACGGTCTCCCCCGGACGTGGACTGTCTTGAAGCTCTCACCGAGTTGCTGTTCCGTCTGGCGCGCTGCTCGCCCACGCGCGCTACGCAGCACTGTCTCGTGCTCCTGCGCCGACACGGCGCCGAGCGCAACCGCTGTCGACGCCGCTTTCCCAGCAACTTTCGGTTCTTCGCATTCTGCCAGCTCGTCTCTCGACTCTTTCCCACGAGCGACGCACGACATGTGGTCGTCACGCCCACGCTCGTTCTCATCAACAGCTACCTGGCCGCTGCGAACGTCAGGTCGACGGCGGCACTCGCCAAAGGTGAGGTGACCCCTGCCCGATTGCGTGAGCACATGCACAGCGAAGCAACCGCTTGTAGGGCTCCTACTGTGCGCGCAGCTCGTGGAGTTCTTTAAACTGTCGAGACGTTACTGTCCCGAGCTGGCGGCATTCTTGGTTGGAGTGCTAGGGTTAATGGTCCCCGCCGCTGAGGGGGAAGCCAGGTCACCGACAGGCACATTTCCGGTCAAGCCACCACTGCGGAACTTGCTGCAGTCTATCGACCCAGCTGTTGTCCAGGACTGGAAGAGCACCGATCGTATTTCGGTCAGGGAGATTTTTGGGCCGGAGTCAGGGAACAACGGGAACAATCGCCTCGCGGTCGACTGCGTCGCGTGCTGTCTGACGCTCCTGGCTGCGCTCACGGAGTTGTGGTCAGCTTTACCGAATTTCTCGTCGGTCTTTGCGCCGATAGAAGAGTTGCTGCGTCGACTGCCGCTGGCCGACTATCCGGCCGCGTTGCGCGAGCGCGCCGAGGCGCTGACCGCGCGTGTGGGCGCTCGGCTCGGCTTGGAGCGCCTGTCGGCTCTCAAATACGTGGAAAAGGAGTCGACGCAGGCGTCGAGCTTCCAGTTCCTCGAGCCGTCCTTTGACGTGGCCTTCGATCCCGAGAAATCGAAGAGGGGCAAGGCTGCCGACGGCGGCAGGGCAGCGGAACGCGCCCTACGCCAGGGTTACAAGCGCGCGCTGCGCGGCACGGTCCGCGAACTACGGAAGGACGGCCGCTTCCTGGCCAACGCCAAGCTGGACAAGACGCGAGCGCTCGACGTCGACAGGCGCAAGAAGACCGACCGACTCATTAGGAGCCTTAGAGGAGAGGAGAACGAGTACAAGAGGTTGAAGAAGGACAAATTTCTGTGAACGGATGGAAGGAGTTGGGTTGATTGTGTCGCGCGCTGATAGTTTTGGTGGGCGATTACATCACTTCGTTGAATTAAGGCACCGTGTGAGAGGTTGAGCGAGAGAATAAAGTTTGCTCGTTTTGCTTGAATCCTAACGGACTTGTATTTTGAAGATTTGAGGCAGCGATTTCGATTACGATTGCGGCTACGTCTTGTGTACGATTAAGGCTGTAGCACTCGTCTGGTGAAAATGGCGAACGAGGAGGATGAAGAGCTGGACAGGACTTGCTCGACCCTGTCTGTCTGGCGTCGTCGATGGCGTGTCAGGGACAGGGTCCCTCAGTGAATGCCATTTAGAGAGTCGTCAGCGTTGTACCTGTCTGCACTGGACGCGCCGCTGGAGCTGCCCAACACCAACGCCGTTTTGGAGACGACGAGCGGCGACGAGGGCAGTCGGCTGCATCAGACGAGTCTCGACCTCCACAGGTGACGCACGCTTGAACCCTTCCACAGGGTGCCGCCAGCACCCTGCCGTGCGCAATGTATCTCAGGTACAAGCTGCGCATCGACAGTCAAACGGATGCGCATCGCCGGCAGGCGGATCGCATTCGGGATCTCGAAGAGGAGGTTAGTAGTAGGAGGACAATTATTTCTCTTGCGCTGATCTTTTAAGGGACGCCCGCCCGTGTTTGTAGCTGGCGCAGTATCAGAAGCGGAATCGGGAACTGGAGAACGAGCAGCACAAGTCGCGACTGCGCCCCCTTTCCAACGGCAGCGCTCACGCCGACACGCTGTCTTCGGCGAATCACCTGCTCGACGGCGTCTCGACTGCGGATCTCGCGAACTGCTCGGCCGTCTCGGATTTCGGCAGCGCTGCCATTTCTCGACTCGAGGAGGAAAAACGGCGGTTGGTGGCGTCTGCCTGCCTGTGTGGACGTGGGAGTCGTTGCCCTGCGCGCAGAACCGAGAGCCTGGGCGAGGTGTCGGCGCTGTTGCGCGAGCAGCTCGACGCGGCCACGCTGGCCAACCGCCAGCTGACGGACGACCTCCGCCGGGCGACGCGCCAGCTCGACGACAAGGAGCGCAACATTCGCGGCAAGGAGGAGATGTGGCGGACGCAGGAGAAGCTGCTGACGGACTACTTCTCTGGGGAGAATCGACGCCTGCTCGAGCTCTGGTCGACGCTGCAGCGCTTCAAGCGCCAGCTCGCCGACGTGCGCGCACACACGCGACGCGACCTCGACGCGCTGCGCACGGAACTGCACGGCTGCGCCAAGACGGCCGTCGGCGCCTGCCACCGCTTGGCCATGAGCAGCCTACTCGCGCGCAAAGCCGCCCCCTCTCTCGACTCGCAGGTAAGCATC
This sequence comes from Paralinhomoeus sp. GSCO2_6, assembly GCA_030248085.1. Lineage (NCBI taxonomy): Eukaryota > Metazoa > Nematoda > Chromadorea > Monhysterida > Linhomoeidae > Paralinhomoeus > Paralinhomoeus sp. GSCO2_6. Next base: position 147,844 of record JASAMY010001551.1, read on the forward strand.
GACCACAGTAGGTAGTAGGGTAAAGACGAAGATTCCCGGTCCTTACCCTAGTACTGGCACTCGTTTATTGACAATGGCGCGAATTCCAGAAGGCGGTGCTCGACGCGCTCGTGACGGCCGTGTCGTCTTCGGACGCCGCCGACAAGGAGGAGTGGGTCGGTCGCGCGCTCGAGCAGCTGAGTCGCCTGCCCCTGTCGACGTCCTCGTCCGCCGAGCTCGTCGCCAGACTGGACGAGGCGACTGCCAGAGTCGGCGACTTGGAGGAGCAGTTGCAAAGTCGCCAGTGGCAGTGCGAACGCCTCGAGGAGCGCGAGAAGGAGGCGGTCGTCTTGCTCGACAAGTACGCCAGCGCCCTGACGCACCTCAAGGACGCGGCCGTCGGCGGCGGCGATGAAGCGGCCGACGCAGCCGCCGCCCTGCCCACCGCTGACCAGTCACCGAGGAGGTGCCGCTCTCTCAGTCCCACCAAAAGTGCCAACGCCGCCTCCGCCGCTGTAGGGCAGTCACTGACTGAGTCGGCGATTGGCGTATTCTTATTTGGCCTCGCCTACAGTTTCGTGCCATTCGGAAGACGCTGATGGACAAAGGCTTCGAGGTGGCCCGTCTCAAGCGAAGTCTGCAGTCTCAAGAAAAGACGGCCGCGCAGAAGTCGGAGTCGCTGGCCAGGCTGGAGAAGCGACTGCGCGGCTTGGAGGTGGAAGCGGCCACTGCGCAGCAGCACGCCGCCGACTCGAGACGAGCCGCTGCCGACATGGAACGGAAGCTCAAGCGGCTCGAGTCGCGCCTACTCGCGACCGAGGCCGACAAACGCCAACTGGAGCAGCTGATCGCTGACTTGCAAACGTGGGTGGTGATGCCTCGCTCGATGAGGACGCCGACGGTGTGCAGCTTTAGTAAGGAGAAAGTAGAGGCGAAGTTGGTCCACTCGTCGACACTGTCGGCGCAGCTCTTGCCGACCAGCTCCGACGCTGTGGACGGAGCTCTCGCGCGACAGATGGAGACGACGCAGGAACTGGAGGTGGGTTTCTTTCCCGATGCGCTGCTAACTCGCCTATAAAGGAATATTGTTGTAGGAGGCGAAAGCCCGCCTGCGCCAGCAAACGTCAGAGCTGGAAAATACGTCGGGTCGACTGCGCATGGTCGAACAAGAGCGCGATTCCTTCAAAGAGAGACTTGCGAAATCCGGTTTGCACTGCTGGGATTCCATTCAGAGACCCTTCCTCCATTCGTTTTTGCTCCAGAAGAGGTTATCAAGGAACTACGCGCGTCGCTGGAGGCCACCGAGGGGGAAGCGGGCGTCGTCAGAGGGGAGCTGCGCGCGTCGACCGACAGAGAGGCCGCATTGCAGTCGCAGCTTGACAAGGCGCACGCAGCCCTCAATCGGCAGGAGAAGCATTGCGAAGCAGTATGTAGCTACGTGATCACGTGTAGTGTACAATGGGTATATTATGGCTGTTGACTCTCAGCTGAAAGAAGAGTGCGCCAGCCTTCGAAACGACAGTCAGCTCGTCGAGCAACGGCTGCTGGCCGCTGTGGCCGACGCGCAGTCGAAGGATGGCGAACTCTGTCGGAGTAAGGAGCTCGCCGATGGTACGGTACTCTTGCTCGGACAACAACCCTGGCTAGTCTGACCGTCTTCCCGGAGTTTAGGCTTGACTGTTCAAGTACACCGCCTCGAGCAAGAACTAAAGGAGCAGTCGGCCGAGGCGTCTTCCACTAAGGCCGACGTCGCCAGCCTGATGAGCCAACAGCGAATTGTAGTTGGGCTGCGGTCGGCCAATATGCGTCCACTCCACTTAACATTTAGCTGCAAGAGGCGCTCGATCGCCGAGACACGGACGTGTCGAGGCTGCAATCGTCTGCCGACGCGCTGAAGGCCGACTCGTCGAACCGAGCGACGGCAAATGAAGACTTGCAGCGGTAGTGTGACTGTTTGGAGACACTACCGTAGTAATCATGCTGATGATCTAGCCGGAACGCGGAGCTGGAAAGTCGCGTGCGGCAGCTGAGCGCCGACGTCGACGAGCTGACGGAGAAGTGGCGCGCGTCTGCGGCCGAATTGAGTCGGTCCGACGCCGAGTTGTCCAAGTGGAAGCTCTGGCTGAACCAGGCGAAGGAACGCACCCAAACGGCCGAAGACGAGCTCGTCGACGCGCGTTCCGCCTGCCAGCGCGCCAATGGTTTTCAGTCATTGCGGTCGGTGTGTGAGTGGACGGTCCCGACGGTTCGTTTGGTTGTAGAGGCGCTGGAGGGCGAGAGGGCTCACCAGCAGGCGGAGCTGTCGACCCTGCGCAATGTCAAGGCCGAGCTCGTCGCCCAGTTGGCCAGGGTCGAAGAGACGAACGTCGGCCTCACGGGCGAATTGAAGCGTCAGCTCTACGGCCAGCAGCAGGAGTGGCTCAAGGAGAAGGTCAGAGATTGACCTCAGTTGATGGCGTCTTCCCAATGCCGATGACTTCAGCTGGCCATGGAGCGTGACGTCCGACTGATTAACGAGAATCTGAAGGGGTCGGAAGAAGAGGTGCTGAAGATGCGCGACCGCCACGAGCGCGAGCTCGCCCAGTACCGCGACGAACTCGACCGGCTCCTAGCGGGACAGGACGTCGCCGAAGAGCACGCGAAGGTACCCCAGTGCGGCGATAGATTTCGATAGCTAATCGCTCGTCTCTGTCAGGAAGTCGAGCGATTGGCCGGCGAAGCGAGCGCCTTGCACGAGGCGCTGTCGGCGGCCGATCAAAGTCGGTCCGAGGCAGTCGCGGCACGCGACAAGACGGAACTTCGCGTGGGCCAGCTGGAGACGCGCCTTGCCGAGCTGAAGGACGAGCTGGAGGCCGCGACGGACGAGACGCGCTCCCTAGGGTGAGTAGTGCAAATGACATTTGAATGTCAGTCTCCGTGACGCCCTCTACGCGCGATTCAGGCAAGAGCTCGAGTCGACACGCGCCGACGCCCAGCGAGCTTCGGCTGAGCTGTCGACTGCGCACGCAGAGTTGAGCAGTGCGAAGAAGCAACTGGAAGACGCCAGTTCCACGGCGGCAGGCCTCGCTTCGGAGCTACAGCAGGCGCGCGAGCGAGTCAGGGAAGGTGGGTTACTTTGTGCTGGTCGAAAGTTGATTGAGGTCAAGTGATTGTTTGCAGTGAGCGCGCAACTGGAAGAGTGCGAGGCCGACGCGTCGGAGTCAAAGGATCGAGCCGACGCGAGAGCTTCCGAGCTGGCGGAGGCAAGGCAGCGGCTGCTCAAGGCGGAAGGCTCCATCGCCGAGTTGACGAACGCTGCGGACGAAGCGAGCGCCGAGCGTCGGCGTCAGGAGCAGCGCCGAACTGAGCTGGAGACTCTCAATCGGCAGCTGGAAAGCCGTCTCAGTGACATGACGACTTCCGTCGCCAGCCTGGAGGCCGAACAAGCTCGGTTGCAAGACACTTTGGACTCGGTAACGGCGAAGGCGGGTGTTGCCTCATTTTCCCAACTTTCGATCGAATTTAACAGATGTGTTTATTGCAGAAAGAGTCGGAAAAGGCCGAACTGCAACGTGCTGCCGTCCGGTTGCGTCTGCAGCTGGACGAAGAGCGGATGCGCGCCGCCGAGCTGGAGACCTGCAAGACGACGGTAAAGTCACCACGCTCAGATGGTTCATAGGACTTTCTACCCCTGGCCTATGTACGCGTTTAATCGCCTCTTGCAATCTACGCAGCACACATCCCAAGCGCGCGTATGAATGGAGGCAGCGCGCTCCCCTCCCTTCGTAGCACAGAAGGAAGGAGAGGAAGGGGGGAACTCCCCGCCCCTTCCCGCACGGTGCGTCCGTTGTCCCGACCCGGGCACGCTCGGCGCCTGGGCCGCGCTGCTAGGGGGGATTTTCGCAACCCCACCAAACAAACAAAAAAGACAACCAAAAAACCCCAAAAAGAAAAAGCAAAAAAAAAACCCCCCCACGACCCACACCCAAAAAAAGAAAAGAACCCCCCCCCCCCCCCCCCCCCCCCCCGGGCAAACCCCCACGCAACCAACCCACACCAAAAAACCCCCAGAACCCTCCCTGCCCTGCTGTCTTTGTAGGTGACGCGCTTGGAGCAGCAGTGCTCGGCTTTGAACAAGGAGAAATCGGGCCTAGAGCAGCTCCTCGAAAGCCATCGCGCCGAGCTGAACGAGAGGTGCTGCGCGTAATTCGTGCGTGCGTTTCGCGCAACCGCTGCTTGGTTGCAGTCGGCACGAAATGTCGTCAACGCAGCAGGCGCTCGAGGACAAGAGTCGACAGGCGGACCGACAGCGGTGGGTCGACACTGGAAGCGGTGCTTTGTTGGCGATGGCTGAGCGGTGGATGTGTGCAGGGAGGAGGCGGTCGTGGAGCTGGCGGGGGCGAAAGGAGAGCTGGAGTCGACCCGATCCGAGCTCGAAGACTGCCGCTGTCGACTGGCGGGGGTCGAGGGGCGGCTCGAAGACGCCACCGTCGAGCGCGAGAAGGCGCTGCGACAACTGAAGGAATGGAAGTCGGCCGCGGGCATAGTGATGGCCATGGCCTCTGCAGGTCGGGTTTTCAAGAGTGATCACTCCGAGCGAAACAGTCACCGATCAGTTCTTGACTTTAGGCTCTCTGGCGGACGTCGGCAACGGTAGTCGACGAGTCGTGCTGCCGCAGGAGCGGTCGGCCCTTTTGACCGACGACAACGTGGTCGAACACAGCTCCTCGGCAGGGCACGATACTACGGACGGTTAGTGGACGACACCCATTTTCAATGTTTTCAATGTCGTCTTGTGCAGAGAGTCGTGCCTATTCTCGTCTGTTCAACGCGAGCCAGTCTGCCGATCAGGCGTCCGCCGCCGCCGGCGACCAATCGTTGGCCGTTGACAGCACGCAATCGTCGTCGACGTTCTTTGGAGAGATGGACGTCGGCGCTGTGCTTGGCTCCGTCATGAGTCGCCTCGCAGCGCAAGAGAAAGAAGCCGTTAGAAAGCCGCACCTTTCGACGCCGAAACGGTCGTTTGAATGACCGAATCAATTTTAGAAGGACCTAGACCGGGAACGTCGTCGCCTGGCCAGCCGGCTCGCGGTTGCCGAAAGCGAGGAGAGGCAGCGCACAGCTGAGGTGCATCACGTCGAGAGAGCGCGCGCCGACGCGGTGGAGGGTGCGGGTGTTTTGCTTCTGCTGGAGTCGGCGCGTCACTGGTCGACCTTTCTTCAGCGCAGCTGGCGGCGGAGTCTCGTCTCGAGGCGACGCGTTCCGTGCTCGGCGCGCAGGAGGAGGCGATCCGCGGCCGCGACGACGACCGCCGCGCGCTCGCCGGCCGACTGACGGCGCTCGAGGAGGCGCTCAAGAGGAAGGAGGAGACCCTCGCCGCCAACAGGGTCCGCCCCATCGGGTAGACTCTCTTCGACTCAGGTCATACTAGAATTGTGCAGGAGCGGGAAAGGGAGCAGCGCTCGAAATTGGCCGAGTTGGAGGGCGAACTGAGCCGTCTGAGGGCGGCGGAGAGCCAGTTCGACCTTCAACGACTGCAGAGCGAAAATCAGCTGGCGGAATGTCGGCGCGAACTGCACGAGGTCCAGAAAGCGCTCGAGTTGGTCGGACAGGAGAAACTCGTGAGCGAATTGCACTGCGAGATTCGGATTTGTACCAGCACGTGCGCCGTCGTCTTAGGAGGTAGAGTCGCGAGTGCTGAAGGCCGAGTCTCTGGCCGACGCTGCCAACAGCCGGGTCGGCGGTCTGGAGGAGGTCTCTGCCAAACTACGGGAGACCGTCGACAAAGCCGAACAGGTGGCGGCGTCCCGTGTCGACATACACGCGCAAAAACGTTTTATTTTTCCTCAGAGAGAAGACGCGCTGCGAGCCGAAGTCGACGATCTCAACAGGCAGTTGCGATCGGCGCGCTCCTCCGTCGGCGACTTGACGACGACGAAGCGCCAGCTGGAGACCGCGGTGGACCAACTGAAGGGCGACAGGGAGAACTACAGGCGGGTGAATGCTAACGAAATTGCGCTACAAACGAACGCGGCGCCTCTAGGTGCGCTGTTGACGACTGGAAGCGGCACACGGACGCGGCGCGCGAGAAGCAAGACGAGCTCGAGAAGCGCGTGAGTGTCGCGGTCGCCGAGCGAGACCGTTTCCAGACGAACCTGGGCGACGTCGACGAGGTGACGTCATTTTCCGGTAGCTGCCATGACCCGTACGTCGAGGTGACGGCTTTTCAGAAGCGCGCCGCGGCGGTCCGAGAGGCGGAGGCGTGCGATCGCCAGCTGAGGGAGGCGCGCGACGAGCTTCGAAGTCGGCAGAGCGACGTGGACGAGTTGAAGCGTCGTCTGGCCAACGTGGAGGCGGATCGACACGCACTGACTCGGGTCTCGAACCAGTTAACGCGCGACTGCCGTCAGTTGCGCGCGGAGACCGCTGGGGTGAGTGTGTGGGCGCATCGTTGTGCGGCCCCTGCTGACCCTCTCGTCACCCGACCAGACGGAGGAGAGGACGCGCGTTCGCGAGGAGGAGCTGACGAAGGAAAAGGAGGCGCTGAATCGCTCGCTCGTCGCCATGGAGCGCGAGAACGCCGAGCTCATGGCGAACTGCGGCCGTCTCGAGAAGCGCGTCAAGACGGTCACGAAGGAGAACGCCGACAGCTGGTGGCGCGACATGGAGGCGCTCAAGGCCGACTACCAGAAGCAAATCGATCTTCTTATCGGCGAGAAGGACAAGGTGACGTTCTCTGTGGAATGGAAATGTGGGGAAAACGGTTCTGAAGAGGGTCTGGTCTAGCTGGAGAAGTCGCTGAACGGTCGGCAGGCGCAACTTGTCGAGAAGCAGTCGGAAGCGGACCGACTACGCAAGGAGTTGGACGGCCTCCGTCGACGCCTGGAGCGCTACGTGCGCGAGTCGCGCAAGGCGGACCGCGACATCTCCGACATGGGCGTGGACATGAACCACTCAGTTCACGTAAGGCTTTATGGTTCATTGATTTGCGTGTCGAGGAGTGTCACGAGCGAGCGCCTCTTCTAGGCGATGCACATTCACTTGCCCAACAGCTCGTCGGTGCTCGCCGGCAGCCCCGGACTCGACAGGTCGGGCCCGTCGCCCGGCAGACCACGGTTCGTCGACCGCGTGTGTGTGTGTGTGTGTGGCGAGCGACGAAGGCAGTCGTCGTCACTGTGCCGCCCCCTCTGCTCACAGGATGGCGTCGCTGCTGCTGGCCAACTCGCTGGAGCCTCAGGCGAACAGCACCCCGTTCACTTCGCCCTTCAAGCCGAGCAGCCTCCACAACGGCGTCGGCGACAAGCGGACCAACTAGTCCTCGCCCTCCTCGTCCTCCTATTGCCAGTCGTACATACCGTAGTGGAACTGCCGGTAGTCGAAATAGTACTGACTGCTTGCTTCGTTCGATAGCCACATGACTCGAACACTTCTTTTTTTGTTCGTAGTGTGGTAGCTCGGCTGTGACGATCTCGTGTACCGTCCGTACGGCTTAGCCAACTTTGGACTTAGAAGCGTCGTCAAGTAGCGCGGTTGGCATTCGTTTGCGAGTGTGTGCGTCAGGTCGCGTTGAGGAGAACTCGCCTACGTTCTGAAATGGGCCGAATCTCTTGTGCGGAATCGCTGCTGTGCTTTGAATGGCTGGCTGTCGAAGGATCGGACTAACTGGCGCCTATTCTTGGATTTGGAGCAGGCACAAAACGCGCGCGGTGTCAAGAAGAGTGCGCTCTGTGCTGTGCGCGGACGAAAAAACGCGCGATCCGGTCGGGGAGAAATGCGCTTTGTCGTTCGCGCATTTGAATTGTGTGAAAACTTGACACGCGGGGAAGGCGCCCGGCGTTGAGTGTGCGTAAACGGGCGGCGCATTGGGGCCGTCCGTCCGTTGGCGTCGACAGCGGCGGCGAAGAAGCGTCGTCGTCGGCGCGCGCGCTCGCGACAGCCGAAGACGGCGCAAGGAACAATAGCAATCGGAGCGAAACGGCAGCCGCCGACGCAGCGCGTGCGCAATCGCTTGACTGCGCCGCGCGCTGCGCCCTCAAGCGAAACCTGCTCGTCGCCGCGCGTCCAACCATGTCCCGCATAAAAGGGCCTGTCTTCGCGGCGCGCCTAGCAGTCGTCAGCAGCCGAATTGGGCCACAGTTGGAAAAGTTAAGCTCCCTCCCTCCCTCCAGGAAGCGACAAGGACCAACTGTAGCGGTGGGCTCGGTTTCAGGATGGTGTCCTATGAGAAGATGGACGACTCGTCGCGACGCAAGTTGGAGGAGGCGGAGGCGCTGCGCAAGGCGGCGTTCGTCGGCGTCGCCGTCAGCACCATCGCGACCATCATCTGCGTCGTGTCCGTGCCCATGGTCTACAACTACATGCAGCACGTGCAGTCGGTGCTCCAGAACGAGATGGACTACTGCAAGGTGCCGCCATCGCGTCGACAAGCGTGCTCACTCCTCGCTGCCGTCGCACTAGCGAAACGCGTCGTCGAACTTTTCAGTCGCGCTCGAGCGTGATGTGGCAGGAGGTGACGCGCACGCAGATGATGGCTGGAGAGCCGGGCAGGTACAAGCGTCAGGTGGAGGCGAGCGGCTACGGCGGCCAGCCCAACTACGGACGTCCCGGGCCCTCGCCCGGCGTCGACGAGGACAAGGAAGTCATCGAAGGACACTGTACGTCCATTCTAGTACCGAGCGCTTGTTTGTGCTGGCGTTGCTAGGCGCTGTGGCGTCGCTGCAGGCTGCACTTGCCAACAAGGCGGTCCAGGAGGCCCCGGAGATCCAGGCAGCGATGGAAAGGCACGCACGCGCCTCCAGACGACTCTTTCGGGGCCGGAGAATGATAGCGTACGCTGATTGCAGGACGGCAAAGACGGCGAGCCCGGCAAAGATGGACCGGATGGAGCGGACGCGCCTCCCGGCGTCACGGAAGCGCCGCCGCCTGACTGCAACACCTGCGAGGAGGGCGAAAAGGGAGAACCTGGAGATCCAGGCGAGATCCACTGCTGAGACGACGTAGTGGAGCGGTTGACACGCCCGTAAAGCGCTACAGGTTCCAAGGGACCTCCTGGAGCGCCCGGTGATCCCGGCACGGACGCCGAAGGAGGGGAGCGGGGAGATCCCGGTGAGCCTGGACCCAAAGGACCTAAGGGACCCAAAGGACCCGATGGACCGAAGGTGAGCGCGAACTGGGCAAGCGGCAGCGGCCGTGACGCGACGCGTCGTTGCTGCTGCTTGTCTGTAGGGACCGAAGGGTCCGGATGGCGAGCTCAAGCCCGGAGACGCGGGCGAGCCAGGCCCGCCCGGTGACGACGGCCCCGACGGGCCCAAGGGAGCGTCGGGCAACGACGGCGCGCCCGGCAAGGACGGCGAGCCCGGCGCCGACGGAGGGCCCGGAGACGCGGGAGACGACGGCCCCGTGCGTTCGCCTACACGCGCTAGTCGGCGAGCACAGAGAAAAGTAGCGGACCCGTTTAGCCGGGCTCCGACGGCCCGCCAGGCTCGAAGGGACCGGACGGCGAGCGCGGAAAGAAGGGCGGCTGCGACCACTGCAGCCCGCCCAGAACCCAGGCCGGCTACTGAGCACGACCGTTCCCATTCGCGAGCCACCGAACAGCACTTGCTGCTTCCTAGGATCAGATTCGTAGACACTAGAACTCGCCATCCGGTGATCAACTCACTCTGTCTCTGCACCGCCATACTCTTAACCCATAAGACCCATCGGCCAGGATGAATCTACCCATTGCTAACAAATGTGCACCAATTAGTGACCAATAGAACTACTGAATAACCACACAACTGCTCGAAAACGCAATCACAACACAGTGTGTTCGCTACCGTAGCCAGTGTCAAGGAACACATTTGGAAGAGAGGAAACGATTCCAACGCAATTTGTCTTTAATCGGCTTGCGGAAGTTTCCAGATGCGTTGCTCTGCCCGCCGCCGGCAACAGTTTCTTTAGGCGGCCGCGGTCGACGACGGCTGCAAGCGGCTAACTGATGGTGCGTCGGATAGGTGTCGGCAGACGAGGTTTTACGGCGCTTAGAATAACGGCTCAAATGACCCCGCTGAGACGACGGCCAACTAGGCAAGATTTACGACCACTACGGTCAGCCGGTCTTGTCGCTGACTCAAAAGTCCTCCTCGTTTTCTCACCACGCCCAGCGGCCGCTTCCGCTTGTACTTAGCTGGGCGCGCCGCTTGCCCCAGTCCAAGCCACTCACCGACATTGTACTGAGTCCCACTCCCTCAACCCTTGCCGACGCCGTTGGCGCCGCGCCACTCACGAGCGAGAACGATGACCGCCGACGCCGACAAGTGCCCACGCAACGGCTTCTCCATCGACGAGCTGCTACAAAAGCCGGATCGCTTGCCGCCCAGTATGTATGGGTCTTCGATCAGCCGCTTGGTACGATTGCTCCACGCTTTAACACCTGGATGATCAGTTTCAGAAGCCGAGACGCCGCCGCGGTCGGGCGCGTCTCGACACGCGTCGTGGCCGCGTTGGTTGGGCGTGGAGGCGGCGAGGACGCGTGAGCCGCAGCGGCAGCGTCGACGCTGCTCCTTCTCGGCCCTGCAGGTGCACCGTCTCGAGGCGGAGTTCGGCGCGCATCGCTACCTGACGTCCGAACAGCGAGCCGCCATCGCCTGCGACCTTCAGCTAACGCAGCAGCAGGTTCGGAGCGTCCACCCATGGAAAGCCGGCTAGTGCCGAAGTGCCGCCCGGCGGAGAATCCGATGTCATTGCAGGTCAAGATTTGGTTTCAAAACCGGCGCTACAAGACGAAGCGCGACAATCGGCCGGGGCAGCTGGTTCAAAGCGAACCGAGCAAGCGGTGCAATGCGTCTTGCTGCGCGGAGAGCAAAAATCACGCCTCAGCAGACGCGTTGCACCCGAGTCGCCCGCTGGCGGCCACTGCTGCCACCGTGGAAGACAAGTGGACGTCGTCGACGGATTGGAGTCTTCTGGACGTCCAGTGGCAGCGGCGGACGGCAGCCGTACTCCTGAACATGCACCTCACTCGTCTGTCCGGCTGGGGCGGCAAGCCCAGTATCAAGCCTGCGCGGACTGAGTGACAACGCGTGACTCTGATACCCCACGCCCGACTCGGTGGTCGCACACAAAGCTATATAGTACTCAAAGTGTCTACTGTGAACTGCGCACTGCGTTGCTCTATGATTTGTGTCATCCAGAGCAGCTCCAAAGCTGGCAATCGAGGAATCAAAAGAACCGAGTGACTTGTTATTAATGTCGAGGCAAAGGTGAATGTAGGCAAAGGACGCCACTGTAGGCAAAGGTGAATGCGGCTGAGCGGAACGTCAATGACTCGTCTCGGCCAACGTATTTCTCTTGCATTTTACGCTTTTAACTCATTTTATAATTTTTTGACTGAAGTGATATGCGCCGGTACACAATGTATAGCGACTGTTGAACCTGCTGCTACCGTTGCTGCGAGACTACCTGGTACTTTTAAGCGATGACTGGTACAAGGCGCTGGATACTTTCTTCTTTGCACCCGTTTGTCACAGTACTGTTTTCCACGTACTTGAGGTGGTAGTTGTACTGAAACAAGTACGCGGTATTCGATCCCGGTGGTACCTCTGCTCCTTGTACCCGTTTAAATCTGAATTGCACGTGTAGCTATGTAGGTAATATAATGCGATACTATTTTTATAGTCCTTTTCCTGTACTCAGCTAGGTATGTAAGACTTGTATGATTGTATGTGCATGTATATTTGCATGTGCATGAACATGAACATACATGTACATGTACAGGTCGTATGCCCGTCGTTTTAGTGAGCACAAAAGCAGCGAACATATGGACCTTGCACGCACCAGAGCCCGAATTGTACCACTCCATTGGAATGTTTCAAAACCGAAGAATTCAAAACTGTAATCGTTGGAATTAGAGTGATTGCATAAACTCCGACGCTCGGACGCCGTATTCACAAACTAGTGAATCTGTCTAATCATTAGTGGTAATAATGCAAGAGGTGTCTGGCACGCAGCAGCTGGCGTTGGCGTGGAGCGTCGACGAAGCCGTGTACAGTCAAGAGGATGGAGAGGGGGCGGTCGACTTCACTATCTGCAACTGGCTGCCGTCGTCGCCGCCGGCCCCTCGGCAGGCGCGTCCCAGCTCGACGTCGAGTGAGCTGTCGCTGACGGCCGACAGCGACGAGTGGCCGCCGAGACGGGCGTCGGTCGGCCGCGGCGGGCGGCGCTGTCGACAGCGGCTGCACCGGGTCCGCAAGGAGGTGCTGGCCGAGCACAGCGCCTACTTCCAGTGTGCGCTCAGCGAGCGCTGGGGCGGCGCCGACAAGCACAAGGAGACGGTGCAAGTGGACGACGAGGTGCACGCGGCGTATCATCACAGCGTCAATCATCCCATGCACGACTTGCTTTTGCAGGCGCTGGTCTTCGTGCTGAACTTCATGCACGGCCTGTCGACGTTCCCTCCGGCAGTCGACCAGCAGCCGGGCAGTTCGGTACGACTCGCAGCGGCGGTCGCGAGCCCGGCCCTCTCTCTGCCGAAGACGTACGAGGCGTTCGCGATCGCAAGCTACTGGGCAGTGGACTCCTTGATCGCCGAATGCCAACGACAGCTGCAAGTGAGTGGCCGACGCAGAGAGCGCCGCAGAGCAGCAGCGCCGTCTGCAGCTGTCACTCTCGGCGACGAGCTGCGTCGACGTGTGGCGCCTCGGCCGACAGCACGGCAGCGTCGAGTTGGCGAGCGCCGCGTTCCGTCTTCTGCTGCGACAACTCGACAGCTGGGCCGCCTCGCCCAGCAGCAGTCGGCAGACGCTCGCACGGCTCACGGACAAGGAAATGCGACAGCTCTTGAATGACGACCGACTCAACGTCAAGTCGGCCGAATCCGAGTGGCTCCTCATCAGGCGCTACCTCGCGACAAGCTGCTCAATGTCGGTTTCTGTACAACGATCCCGACAGACCACTTTCGAGTCAACTTCTGCGCTTCAGCGAGCCAAACAGCTTGACACGACTGACTCGCTTGATGCCCTCCTTCCTCCTGAACGAGATTGGACTTCCGCAAGGCGGCAGGCACCTCCTGCAGGCCTACCTCAAAGGCCCCTGCCTCTACAAGGACCTCCGACCGCTTCCTGCATACGACCATATGACCATACGACGGCACTTGTCGGCGGTTTCCACACATTTGAACGTTGTCGGCAAGTTGCTCGAGAGTCGCGGCATCGCCTTCTTGGCCCCCGCTGGCAGCGTCCCACGGAAGCTCGAGCGACTGCTCCACGCGATAGAGCCCCCTTTTGCCATTGCAGACGAGCACAGGTCCGCAACGCTGCATGCAAACTGACGGGGCGCATCCGACGGAGCGCTTTTTAGGGAGAGAGCGACCGGGGCCAACGGTCACGGCTGCTTCGACGCAAGACTGGACGGACTGTCACGGCGCTGCAGCCGGCTGCCTGCCTCGGTGCTGCTAGCACTGGGCGGCTGGGCTAACACCTCGGCAGTGGAGACGGTCGAAGCGTACAACCTGAGAAGTCTGGCGGTTGCACCGAACGCCTTGCGCATCCGCCGATCAATCTGACGCCTTTAGCTCAGGAATGGTACACCGTGCCGTGGATGGCTCTCCGCCCCGTCAGAGCCTACCACGCGGTGGTGCCCGTCGACGAAGGCAAGCGGCTGCTGGCCGTCGGCGGATTTGACGGCACGCGGCAGTACAGCCACGTGTCGATGTTCGACTTTGACCAGCCGGTAACGTTGCCCGTTCTCGGCATAGCTCGCACGGCAACACGCTGCTGCCGGCAGACATTCCAGAGCGCAGGCTGGCAAGAACGCGCACCCATGCACTACCGGCGCTGCTACGTCAGCGCCGTGATGATGGACGGCGTGCTGATGTGCATCGGAGGACATAGCGGCGGACAACGGCGAAGCGGCACCGCCGAGATCTACACGCCCACCACCAACCAGTGGCAGCTGACGCGGCCCCTCCACCGAGTGGTAGTTTGTTGATTGTGGGCACCGCCGAAGCGCAGTGCAAGGCGCCTGCTTTCGTTCGTTCAGCGCAGCGACGCGCACGCGGCCCTCGACAGCCGAGGCGACGTCTTCGTCGTTGGCGGCTTCGACGGCCGCGACATCTGGGCGGACGCCGAGCGCTACGACGCCACTCGAGACCAGTGGATCAGCGCCGGTGCGGCCATGCGCAGTCGACGCAGCGGCCTGGGCGCCGTCTTCCTCGGCGGCAGTCTCTACGCCATCGGTGAGTGGCCGATGCGAGGACGGCCGCCGGCTGCCGACAGCTGGGATCCGTGCACGCTCACGCAGGAGGCTACGACGGCCGCGCTCGTCTGCGCACCGTCGAGCGCCTGGACCCGCGCGACCCGAGCGGCTGGCGCGCGTGCGACTCCATGCTGCTGGGCCGCTCGAACTTCGGCGTGGAGACGGCCGAGGAGCGCCTCTTCGTCGCCGGCGGCTACGAGGACGTGACGGAGGCGACGAGCGCGCAGTGCGAGTGCTACGACCCGCGCATGGGCTGGCTGCCGCTCGAGCTGCCGCCCCTCTCGGCGCCTCGGAGCGCGCTCTACCTCTGCCGCGTCGACGGACTCGACGACGTCCGCGCCCTCTTCGCCCACGGCGCAGTCCGATCCGCCGCCTTCGCCGACTTTCCCTCCGCGCCGCCCACGGCCGCCTGACAACGACACCGGCCCGAACAACAAGGAAAACACGGTTATGACGGCCAATCACACCCTGCTCGACGACAAGCTTTCGACGAGTTGTGATAATTGAGGAATGAAACGAAACGAGTGGCTTGTCATTCTAGTCGAGTCGGCGCCACTGTTGACTAGTTGTTGCGGTCGAGTGGTTCGTTTGTGACTTAGTTGGCCTTAATTTTTGATGCGCCGGTGCCCTTTGTAGGGACTGTGGCTCGCTGCCACTGTTACTGCGATATACCAAGTACGGTTCAAGCGACTGGCACGTACAACCCGGTACGGTTCAAGCGCGACTGGTACAAAGTACTGCGTACTCACCAAAACCCTAACGTTTGACCCAGTATCTAGTTAGCAAATAAACCTATCGTCGGTTTCATTTTGCTTTTTTCAGCGCTTTGCAGCGTAGAGACGAGTGTAGCGTGTTTGTTATTTCGCGAATATGCAGTTTTCTATTTTACGTTTGTTTAAATTGTTATTTGCGTTTCAGTTCCAAAAAAAAACGCACGACGTATCACACAGTTGAAGTGAGGGGAGCAAGTCGGTGGGAGGAGGAACGCCGAGAAGAGGAGTGGGAGAGATCGATCAGGGGTTGTACTCGATGGGAATGTTCTTGCGGCGGACCATGCCGTCGCCCTGGAACCACTCGCGGCGGAACTGCTTGGCGGCGCCCTCCGGGGCGTTGGTCCACTCGACGGTGACGCGGTCGTTGTTGGTGTCGGCGGAGGCGTAGTCGAACGCCTCGCAGCTGACGGCCAGCAGCGCCGACTCCTTGGGGTCGAGGCAGCCGGCCGGCGGGTCGACGGACAGCCGCTGCATGTTCGTCGTCTTGATGGCCCAGCCGATGCGCCGGCTGCCGTCGTTCTGCACCGCCACGTGGTACGTGTGCTTGTCCGCGAACGGCGCGTTGTACACCAGCTTCGCGTGCGGCTGCGTCAGGATCTCGCCCGGCGGAAGGGAGGCCATTCTTCGTTCGTTCTTCTTTTCTTGCTCAACACCATAGAAAAAGAAAGTGAAAACAAAAGAACTGCTTAGTTGCAAAGTTGTACCAGCAATGGTTGTAGTTGAGTGGAGCTCGCAAAGCATTCAAGGCGGAAGAACCAAGACTTCTCTGGATGGCGCTATAAGTCGAAAGCGAGACATCGTTGCATCATCTGTGATGTATGAGAATTGCTTTTTGTTTTGAGATGAGATATTGTATGTGAGTTGACGTGAAGTGGGCTCGAACGCGACGACAGGCTCTAAAGATGGCAGGGACGGCAGGCGGCGCTGATGCTGCGGCAGCGGCGCCGCTGGTGCGTCTGGAGACGCTGGAGCAGCCGCGCTTCGGCAAGCCGCGCGTCGAGAGGTTCGAGCGGATCGTCCTGCCGCCGGGCGCGCAGAGTCGCCGCGATCCGGCGAAGGCGTCGAGCGACTGGCGCCTGACGTACGAGCAAGTGCGCGAGCTGCTCATCGAGCTGCAGCTCAAAGTGCCGCTCAACCTCAACTGGCAATGCAACGGCACGACGGCGACGACGATGACGCAGCTGCTGCGCCGTCGCCTGCCCCACCTGCAGGCTGGGCGCGTCGACGAGATCCGGCCCGCCGTGCGCCGCCTCCTCAACCACGGCGCCTACGAGACGAGGGAGTTCATGAAGGACCTCCGCTTCGACCGCTTCCGCATTCGCGACATCAACCAGTGGCGACCTGTGGGTCAAAGGCAGCGCCTCACCGAAAACGGTGCTCGCGTCTAACTCGGCTACTGACCCGTCGATCTGTTCAATACGCTGATGAAATCTAACCACTCGTTTCCGCGTTCCCTGTAACGCTTCGCGAACCCATGCTAGTTCTTTCGATTGCAAAACAGCATAGGTAAGTTGGTGCAATGACAGATTTTGTCGCGGATACATAACCGTTATTTGCATACAGTACCATTTATTTGTATGCACGTACTGGCCTTACCGATGAGTCCTTCGGTACGAATTGGTTCACCAAAATAGCAATATCAGCAGAGCGACTGAAGCACCGAGCATCCATGAACGATTTAGTTGACAGTGACACGCGGCGATCGAGAACCAAACTGAAAAGGGGGGAACGTGAACGACGCTTCTGCAGCTGCATGCGCTACGCGAATGAATGAGAGCTAGGGTAGGAGAGAAATGGGAGTGTGCTGTCTTGTCGACCACTGCGGCGTAAAGCAACGCTCGGTCGGAGGTGCCGACTATGCCGCAATGACAAAACGTGTTTGGAGAAATGGTTGAATTTCAATATTGTTGAGTTAATAGTTCAATTCAAATTGGTGTTTACGGTACCGTACCGTCCCAACGATGAGTGAGTGTAGGACTGTAGGATATGCGTTGCGCTTACGGTCACAACTTTGTCGTTGTCGAAATCGCAACTGGTCGAATGGGCAATTTCGTAGTGTTGCGCACGCTAAAGTCAATTGCTTCTACGCTACAGCGGTATTCATTTCAGTGACGTGACACGCATTGTGAATAATGTTCCACCCGTCACAGAAACCATTGTCCTGAACACATGCAAGGAGTACTAGGGTATATAACAATCACTAATATTTGCATTTGTTTTGCAGGATTGAGAAAAAATTTGAATTTGCTTCGTAGTGTACGTGCTGTGGAGCGAATGTCGGTCGGTTGTGCTACAGAGAGCGTCTCTTTTTCTAAAGGCCAAAACACACGCCTCCATCCGGCACCGGGCGGCACGACCAGTCAGCCAGACGGCCCATCAAATGCACGCGCGCCGGTGCCGGACGGAGGCATGAGGCCAAAACACACGCCCCCGTCCGGTGCCGTCCGTCCATTCCGTCAGCGGGACGCGCCTATCAAAAAATGCACGGTATCGATTGGCTGCCGGACCAAATTCAGATTTCTAGAAGTCGGACCGGCAGCCAATCGATACCGTGCATTTGATAGGCGCGTCCCGCTGACGGAATGGGCGGAGACGGACGGACGGCACCGGACGGAGGCGTGTGTTTTGGCCTCACGCCTCCGTCCGGCACCGGCGCGCGTGCATTTGATAGGCCGTCTGGCTGACTGGTCGTGCCGCCCGGTGCCGGACGGAGGCGTGTGTTTTGGCCTTTAGTCTAACCAATTGGACCAGTTCTTTCGCTAAATATTGAGCTGAATGTGCAGCGGTGTGTTTTGCAGCTGGCGATGACAGCGAGACTTAGCAGAGTGCACTTGGGTGTAGCAGGGGGCCTCGCGTTGGCTGTGGAATGTTCACGGTAGCATCAACTGTCCTTACACTGGACTTTTCGTCTCGTCTTCTTGTGTGCCCAAGTCGTAAACAGCAGCAGCGAGACATTATCTTATCGAACATCGGCTAGGTGGGCCGATACTTCAAGACGAGACACGTTGTTTTTCTTTCATCTCGAGCACCTCGCCCAGTAAGCAGCCAGCCACTGAGCCACTGTTTATCGTCTGACGCGCCCGATTGCAAAATGTCTTCCAGGATTACACTTCTCGCATTCGTAGTGTTCGGTGTCGCTTTGTTGGAGTCGGAGTGTTGCCCCCGAGTACCTTCAACTGATCCACCGGCGACAACTGGGCCGCCAGGTACGCTTCGAACTCTTCTAAATGGTTCTTCGTGGAGCTTGCTGCATCTCTGATTTTTGTACTTACCTTCTTTCGAACGAGCCCGTCTGCGACTTTGTGCAATGGGTCTAATTTGGCGACTAGTAGAGAGCGTCCAGTGAAGTGTTTCCTGCGCCTGGTTGGAATGTCGTTGTGTGCTTTCAGATCCGCCGACATCCAGCGGAGTGCCGGGACACACGCTGTCAACTGCAGCTCATACCTCCGCACCACCGGCACCCGTTACTACTAATCCGCCACCAGGTACGCGGACACGCACCTACTACTCAAGGATTCGTAGCTGCGCTAAACAGGATGATGACGATACCATGATCTCAACCATATGGGTGTTAGTCATGTTAGATCCACCAAGATCCACCAAGCACATACATATGTACGTACGTACATGTGTGTGTGTGTGTAATTTGCATCGTGCATGTGATGATACTAAAAATTCACTCGTAAGTTTTCCACATCTCCATGTGCGGAGTGCGCACTCTCGAGGCCAGTAATTAACGAATCTGTGTGTTGCAGTCGCGCCGCATATCTTGATGTTTGGCGGCAATCCGTCGTCGACCGAGATCGTCAAGATGGATGTGGCAACGGAGGTCGTGACGGTACTGGGTTCGATGGAAGCGCGCTTCGACCACGTGGCCGGATATGCGGAGGGACTGGTGCTCATCGGAGGCGGCAAGACGCCGCAGCACACGCCCGTCCTCTACGCCAACGGCCGCTTCTTCGATGCCAACGACGCCATTTTGGACACGTTCAATCGATTTAAGCAGTACAAGTTTGGCAGTGTCGTTGGTGAGAAGCCACTGTTCCCGCGAAAAAAACAACTTGATGGCGGTCGGTGACGTTCAGGTGACGCGTACCACGTGTGCGGCGGAAGCGTGCCCGACAGTTCCAACCAAGCGTCCAGCGAGTG
This sequence comes from Paralinhomoeus sp. GSCO2_6, assembly GCA_030248085.1. Classification (NCBI taxonomy): domain Eukaryota; kingdom Metazoa; phylum Nematoda; class Chromadorea; order Monhysterida; family Linhomoeidae; genus Paralinhomoeus; species Paralinhomoeus sp. GSCO2_6. Next base: position 166,959 of record JASAMY010001551.1, read on the forward strand.
CTTCCAGTTCAGCTTTGCTTCAAAGAGCTGGTCCGCCACTGGCACCAAGAATATGCCGGTCGAACTGTTTGGGGCGGCAGCTGTCAGTTTGGGACAGAACATCTTCGTGATCGGAGGCAAACGGGGAAGCGACGTAAAGAGCACCGTTTATCGTTACGATACGGTTACAAAGGATTGGTCCAGAGTGAAAGACCTGCCCGTGTCCAGGTAGTTAAAGTTGACTTGTGCGACAAGAGGTGGGCAGCGACGCTGTGGCAATACAGGTGGGCGCTGGGAGCGGCGGTGCTGCCGGGTGAGCGGCGGATTCTGGCGTGCGGCGGCGTGGACGCCTCCTACAGGCGTTACGCGTCCTGCCACCTCTACGACGTCGACGAAGACAGCTGGTCGACCACGGCCGATATGAGTCACATCCGCGACTACTACCAGCTGATCAGCTGCGGCGGCTCCACGCTCGCTATCGGAGGGTACTACAGCGCGGTGCGATACATCGAGCGCTACCAGAACGGCGCATGGACCATGATCGGCGGGCAATTGCCGTCGACAAGAAGCGCATTTTCTGCCGTCTGCGTTCAGTGATTTAGTCCGCTCTGTCGGCACTGTCGTAAATTCTGTTGTTCGTGGTGAGTGAAACGTGGCGAGGTTGTGTTCAGTTGAAACGGTAAGAAAAGAAGAGGTAATTTATACTGCATACGGTACAGTCCTAGCCCTGTTTGTTGCCTATGCCATTTGTTAGATTGTGTGCCATATATAAAACAAAAAGTGCCACGTCAATGTCATCGATGTCGATGTAAGGCAGTTCACAAATCAAAGACGTTTTCGTGTCTGAAGAAAACATATTTAGCTCAAATTTTATAAATATAGTTATAATTTATATTAATTATGTAAATATCACAGCGTTTGAACGTTGTTCCTGCTAGGTATACTGTAAAATCTACCGTAGTGTTTTTTAAAGTTACCATAGTTACACTAAAATGGTTTTGGTGGTAACCCGTGCCATTTGTCCGTCTGTGCCAGTTCCGCAGCAACGACGAATCATTGGCGTTGTTTTGCTTTCTCGGTTTCGGAATTGTCGCAAAGGAAGTTACAGTTGACAAGAGCAATTCGTGAGATTCGAGATGGACCAGAGCCTGGACGACATCATCAGCAGCACGAAGAAGGCGCGCGGCGCTGGCAGAGGACGTGGCGGAAGGCGAGGCGGTTTCGGCGGCAGAACCAGGGCTTCCTTCTCTAAGGTAAATTCGTCGTCGATGTTTTCTCCTCCAAATTCGTCGTAGAATATAAATTGGTGACGTGTTGCCGCTGAGTAGAGCCGTTTGGTTGTATTTCGTTCACCGTTTCGGCGTGGAAGTGTGGCTAGAGAATTGTCGGTAGATGTCGTCTAGTTTCCGAGAAATTCGGACGCGCCGGGCGGCAGCTGCCTACATGACGGTTCTCGTTGCAGACGCGCTCGATTCCGTCGGGGCGGTGGCAGCACAACGGCTTTGGGGGTCGCGGTCAAGCTCGGCAGCCGGCGGCTGCTGTCGACAGCGGCCTCAAGCAGCTGGCAGCCGCCATCGTGGCGGCTGCGGCGGGCGGCGTGCCGCGTCCAGTCGGCACGGCCAACCCGGGGGTCACCAAGCTCATGGTCAGCAACCTCGATTGGAACGTCTCCGACAGCGACATCGAGGTTCGTCGTCGGCGTTCGGCGTCTGCGCTCCCCCCCCCCCTTTCCTCCTTCCGTATTGCGCCTGTGATGGTCAAGCTCAACAGGTCTGACGTCCACTGACTGACATCATAACCTTGTGTCTGAGGCTCTGTTGGCCACGGCTTGTTCCTTTGTTTTCCTCGCTCGACAGGAGTGCTAAATGGGTTGTGTGTTGCAGGAGCTGTTCAGCGACTTCGGTCCGCTGCGCAAGGCGAGCGTCCACTACGACAACAGTGGGCGCTCCGTGGGCTCGGCCGAGGTGCTCTTCGAGCGACGGCCCGACGCGCTGCGCGCCCTCAAGCAGTACAACGGCGTCAGCCTCGACGGTGAGGGCCAGCGCCGCCGCCCACCGGAGCAGCGCCGAGTCGTCGACGTCGCCTAACCGACCTTCCTTACCGTCCCGCTCGCTCTTCTCACGCTCCTCCTGCCGACGGCGGTGGCGGCCGCGCGGTCACTGGCGGTCGCTGCTGCGTGGCTCTCCTCCACTCCTCGGCAGCTCACTCGCACGCAAACAGCGCCGCATTCGTCCCCATACGTCGGTCGACGTCGGGTCGTCCATAAGTCCACACGCGAAGAAAACTAGTGTCAAGTGCAGAGCCAGCTTTTGTCGAGCAAGACCAACAAGTCGATATCATAAGAATGCGAGCCCGTAATTGCCGCCGAATCCATGGGTCACACACACGAGAGGGAGCAGTATTAGTCAGCCCGTTTACTGCGGATGGTTCGTCTTCGTCGCGTCGGGGCTCTGCAGGCAGCCAGCGTCCATCCGTTATGTCAATTCAAACTCCCACCGCGCATTCATGCAGACTTTCTGGTAACGAATTTCGGTTGGGCACGCGTCGGATGGCTCGGTTGTTTCTACTTTGTCTTGTTTTCTGTCGTTTAGAATGGAATTTTTGTAACTGGGACAGCGATGTATTTGTAAGAGGATAATGTAATTTCCCAGTTCCGATTTGCCTTGCCGACGCGTGCCCTCGTAAGGGCCACCGCGTTGTTCAGGGCGGCCGATGAAGATCGAGTTGGCGGGAGGGCCGGGTCCCCGACGCGGCGGCATCGGGCCGCGCTACGCTGGCGTGAACTTGTCGCGACTCGCCAGCCAGCTCATCGGCGCCAGCGCGGCCGGCAGGGGCGGCGGTCGACTTCGCGGAGTCGGCACTCGTGGAAGGGGCCGTTTCCAAGGCACGCGCGGAAGAGGCACTTTTCGAGTGGCTGCCGCCGCTCCGAGGTGCGGCGCTCTTTGCGTGTCTCTTGTTTGATTTTTCAACATTTTTCAACTTGTTCAGAGGCGGGCGTCGAGGCGCGAAAACGACCGCACCGACGAAGACGGCTGAGCAGCTCGACAAGGAGTTGGAGGCGTACGCCAGCCAGGTTGCTTGGCTTTCTATCTTGAAGCCGGTTTGAGTTCCGAAGTTTAATTCCTATTGTCGCGTTCAGACCGATAAGTAAGTGGCGAAGGCAGTGAGCGAGGAAGAAGTCGTCCGATGCAGAGTTGGGATGCGTCGAACGTTGCGTACGTATTCTCCACGCTGTCAGAGTGTCCGATGTTTTGGTGTCGTATTCTTTATTGATGTCGCGCCGTTTTTCTTTTGTTGAAGTGGTTGCACGTGTGTGCTGCACAGAAATGACAGTCGCTACAAGCGTAGGAGGACAGTGGTCGCATTACAATTCTCAACAAGGTGTGCATTTTTCTGGTTTGGTTTGACAACGCAACTTGAGAGCGCGTTTTTCCGTTGAAATTTATGGCTGCTGTGCCCGTGGCAGGTGCTATTCTGTAAGGTGGTGTCGGCCCGTCAGATTGTGATTATCTGTTTTTAAAGTCTTACTTTATCGTAGTCTAAAAAGGGTCACGCCCCGACCTGAGCAGTTTCGTCATAATTTTAGACTGTAATTTACTCGCTGGTTCCGCCTTCATTTACGAGTTTCTTTGGGAAAGCTAAACATTTACATTTACATTTTATATACAAAAAATTTTTTTTCTAAAAAAATACAAAAAAAAAAAAAAAAAAAAAAAAAAAAAGCTTGTGCAGTTTTTCTTCCGAGTTGTTGTGGTTTTGACTGGAGCGACGTTGAGATATGGTGAGCTTTGCTTCTGCTTCATTAAAACGTCTCTAATGGTTTGCTCTTAGGGAGTCGACATCTGCCACAAGCACGACCGCAAGGTCCGCCGCAAGGCGCCCAAGAGCAATGACCCGTATTTGCGTCTGCTGGTCAAGGTACACGAGTATTGCGATGCGATCTGTCATCAGGTTCAGCTGGTGCAAACGTCTTGGCGTCGCATTTCTAGCTTTACCGCTACCTGGCACGCCGAACGGGCGTCAAGTTCAACCAGATCATCCTGAGGGTGCGTTTTGTCGATGCGTCTAGCCATTTTGACTGGATTTGAGCGGACGTGCGTGACTGCGTGCTCGTTGCAGCGTCTGTTCATGAGCCGTATTCACCGTCCGCCCATGTCGGTGTCTCGAATTGCGCGCTACGTCAAGAAGCCGGGCAACGCCGACAAGACGGTCGTCATCGTCAGCAGCGTCACCAACGACCCCCGCATCTTCGAGCTGCCCAAACTCAAGGTGCGCTGTTGTGCCGTCGACCGATTGTCAGTCAGCATGCCGACTCGGTGTTCCTTAGGTGTGCGCTCTGCACTTCTCGTCCGCCGCTCGCGAACGGATCCTGAAGGCCGGCGGCCAGGTGCTGACGTTCGATCAGCTGGCGCTGCAGAGCCCTCGCGGCGAGAACACGCTCCTGCTCCAAGGTGCGTCGTGGCGGGCACCCCCCCCCCCCATCAGGACCAAACGAGAATGGCTCGCCTAGGAGCGCGCAAGTCGCGCGAGGCGGTGAAGCACTTCGGCGCGCCGGGCGTGCCTGGCAGTCACGCGAAGCCGTACGTCCTGAGCAAGGGCCGCAAGTTCGAGCGCGCTCGCGGCCGCAGGAAGTCGCGCGGATTCAAGGTCTGAGCGCCGCGTCTCCTCGGCTCCGGCTGTCGATGTTAGTAGGCGTTTTTGGCGCAGTGATCAGCGACTGCGGTCGTCGACGACTGTCTGAGTTGCGCGGAGAGAGGTTGCGTTGAGTCGTTTGTTCGTTGTACTACTGACGATGACAGATCACGACACGCGACTGCACAGAGGGTCGTATCGAGGAGAGAGGAGCTTAGAGGTAGTGGGGCCGGTACTGCATTCGGTGTCCCTGACTCGGTGGCACCTGAACGCAGAGCGCAGTACGTACTAGTCTCGGTGGACCGAGCCCCTGCAAAAGACGTCTTACTCCATAGGGTTGAGGGTGCTGAGGATGACGCAGAGGCGCCCTCGACGGAGGCGGTGGTGGCAGCATTGGGCCGCCCGCGCCGCCGATCGGTGGTGGCGGAGGAGGCGGCGGCAACACCCCCGAAATCCCTGCGCCTGGCGACACTTTTGACGGCAGCGCCGAACTGAGGCCCATTGGCGGTTGCGCTGAGTGGTAGGGAGGCAGCGCCCCACCTAAAGACTGTATCTGCTACAGTCGCAAGTAACGGTTTTGGTGAAGGACTGCCAGTACGCTGCAGTGGGAGTGCGCTTCTGCCGGCCAGAGAGGCCGAAGGCGAAGCGGCGGCCATGGGCTTGGCTGCGAGAATCGTCCTTGGAGGCACGGCCTGCTGGCGAGGCGAGAGGGGCGAGCCGACGCGCTTCACGCCTCTCGACGCCTCCGCCGGCGAAACGGAGACGGCGGCGGGCTGCTGCGCCAGAGGAGGCACTCCGCGGCCGATCTTGTCGAGGATCTCTCTGAATCGGGATGATAACTCAGCTGCCAGTCCCCCGCCCCCTCCCAGGCCAGCAGAGACCTGGCCTCCCGGGCGTGCTGCTGCTTGACCATCTCCAGTCGTTTCTTCTGCTCCTCCTCCTGGGAGATGACCAGTCGCAGCTGGTTGAAGAGGTCGTGCCGCTCGCTCGTCAGCGTCTCGCTTTTCGCCCGCAACTCAGTCAGCTTCAAGCAAGTCTGCGTTCGCCGTCAAACCACCGACACCATCAGGGCGTCAGCTACGCACACCTGCTCTTTGACGCGCTCGAGTGTCGACTGGTCCTGCTGTCGCTTCTCGGCCCGCTCCTCCCTCTCCTTGTGCAGTTCCGCCTCTGAACGATACCGCGTTGAGAAATGCGCCTGTGTGAAGGGACTGGGGGGACCTTCTTCTTTCTGACGCTTGAGACGAGCGACATGCGCGAGCAGCGCCCTCTTCATTTCCGGTGTCACCGTCAGCGACTTGCTGCCGCACACCGCCTTGCCGGCGCTCATGACTCGACTAGACGACGCCGGCCAGTGTCCACCACCGTCCTCAATCAAGTGGTCGCAGTGAGACACCATGATATTCTGCCACCGGCGGGGTAACAAACGCGAAAATATTATTGAGCACCGTATATTTGCGACATGTATACAAAGCGGAACATGGATCACAGGGGCTCAGGTAGTCAGTAGTGAGGACAGAGACGCCAGGGGTCGTCGGCGTCGAGGCACTTGTGGACGGCCTTCCAGACGTCGGCACCGGCCGGCCCGAACGACCGCTGCTCCACCGAGCGAGCGTCCAACTCGCAGAACGCGCAGTCAGTCTAGACGCGCGCGCGCCCGTCTCGCTCTACCAGTCCCCCCCCCCTTTCGGACGCCCCACCAGCGACATCAACTGCGTCTTGAGCCGCTCCTTTTCCCGTTCCGTTCTCAGGTAGAAGCACCACACGCTGTTCGCGTGCTCCGTGTTCGACAGCATTTCCTGAAGGACGCGCGTCGCCGTCGATAGGTACCACCATTTCCGCTGAATAGAGATAGAATAGAAGCGAACCAATAAGATGAGGTTCCGATCATTGCCGTGGACGGCCGTGATTCCCTGCACATCGTAGAGGGGCAGCACGGCGAGGGTTCGAACGAACGAGGACTGATTGTCGACAGCTGGGCGAAAGTCCGCTTCCTGTCCCACTAGCATAAAATCGTTGGTGAGCAGACTGAACGCGCTCAGCCAGCCCATCTCGGACGCATCTCGATCCGCATCCTCCTGGAATATTTGCCCTTGGGGGGGGGGGGACGCGACCAGGGGGGGGGGGTGCACACGTACGGCTAGTGAGAGGCTGACGAGGACAGCGCGGAGCCAGTGTTGCTGGTCCTGCTTGGTGGGACAGCTCAGCTGCCAGCTCTCCTCCCAGCCGGCCTGCCAGGCGTCCTGGGCCAGCAGCAGCTCGAGGCAGTGCGACTTCTCTCGCACCTCCAGCTCCCGACAACCGGCCACCTGGGAGCGCAGGTCGAGCACGGCCACGCCCTCCTTGCAGGACGAGTCCGTGAACTGGTACAGCTTGCGGCCCCTGCAAACTTGTCCCCCATTCTCTTAGCAGCACCACAAGCCGAGCCGACGCCGACCTCAGGACGAAGTAGGCCGCGACCCACTCGGTGTGCTGCGTGAACCAGGCGGTCGGATAGTGGCGTCTCGCGTAGAGGTAGCCCGTCTTGCCGTCGGTCCCCTCTCCTGTCGTCAGCTCGCCAGAGGTGCCGGTGCTGTCGACGACGGTCCAGTAGGCGAGCCGGTACGCGTGTACGGGCACGTCCTCCTCGCGTCGGCGCAACTCCCGCGCCGCCCACCGACGCAGAGAGGCGCGGTGCGCGTCGGCGCTCTCGTCCACCACCGGCGCCGACAGCCCCGCCGGACCATCGCCGCGACTCAGTAAGCGGCGAATAGACATGTCCACGCTGGCGGCGATCGACCTGAAAAGTGAAGACGGTCGGTCGACAATTGAAAGGACATATCGTGTCTATCGAGCGACCGTGTCTGTAGCTCGCTTCCCGTACAGATGGACAGCGAGTGACTTGGATCCTTGGCGAGAACGCTGCACAACTGGCAGTCGACGCTCATCTGAATCGCGTGCAATCGCACTGAGATGCAGTCGAGTGACTCCGCCGTCCGTACTTGTATGCGGTCGACATCGACGAGCGGCAGAAGTCGGTCGACATTGAAGTCGCGGTTCTCTTTGATGATCTGCATCTCCTCTGAAAGGCACGACGATGTGAGTTACGTAGTACGCGGATACGTCGAACTCTTGCAGGGCCGTCTGCCAACCAATGGCAGCAGGCGTTCCGGGAGTGCCTTCTTCGGATTCGTCGGCCGCAGCGACGGTCGTGTCTTTGACGATCGTCGCTTCGGGCCCCGCCGAGCGGACGAGCAGGTAAACGCCGTAGTTGGTCACCATCAGCCATCGCAGCAGGGCGCAGCCGCTGTTGTGGCCAAGGTAGACGCGGAATATCTGGAACGACTCGGGTTCATTGCACGCTAAGCAGTACAGAACCACAAGTGTATGGGACCTTGTAAAACTGCTCGTTGTCCTCCGTGAAAACCTTCATGGCGAGTTGGACCACCTCGCCAGAGTCCAAACTAAACATGCGTTCGACCTAGTGCCGACTGCGGGGGAGGGGGGGGGGGCTTCTTCTCACTGCGTCTCTCCCTCGTCGAACTCCGCAGGGGTGACCGCCGAGTCTAGCTGAGCGGCTGCGGACAGGGCGCGACGCGGCTGTCCGAGCGCCGGCGCCTCGTCAGCGCCACCGTCTTGGCCGATGGCGGTGGCGATCGTGTCGACGCGCTTGCGCAGCTTCCCCTCGAACGTCTCGTCCTTCTGGCGCACCACGCCGTCTACGGGAGAAGCGCCCGCCCTCCCAACTTGAACAATAATCATACCCAACAAAAAGCTCACTGCGCCGCTGCTTGCCGACTTCCTCTATAGAGTCCGCGTTTTCAAGGTACCACTGGAACATCGAGGCTGCGGGCGCCAGCCTCAAGCCCGACGGAGCAGCCGCGATCGAGGCAGGAGGCTCGTCCGCTCTTGGCCGCTCCAGTCTTGCCTTCGTCGACTCGACCTGAAATTCGACCTATCGGGTTTGTGCACCGTACTGTCGCGAAGGGCTTACCACGGTTCCATCAGGAGGAGAAGAAGCCTGGCGACCGTCGCTGCCATTGCCTTTCGCGTCCAAGAGCTCGTCAAGCAACCGTTCAACCTCTTTTCGGCTCGGAGGCGCTGCCTGCGCTGCACGCGTGTCCGCGTCACCACTGCCAGTCGCGCGCGGTGCCGAAATCGGCGTCGACGACATCAGAGGGTCGCTAAGTTCGGCAATATTCCACCACCCACTGACCTTCGTCAACTGACCTGCTCATCGACTTGTTCTTCTTGCGGACGACGACGACCCGCGACCTCCGCCGGAGTGTCGGCGCCGCCGCGACCAGTTGAGCGCCTTCAGAGAACAACGCCGTCAGCGCGTCTTGCGCCGGCTCCGGCGCCACCGCGTCAGTCTCACTTCGGGCGCCTATAAAAATGGCCACGACGTCGAGACGAACACGCGTGTCCGCGCCAGCACCTCCTTGTTCCACCGCGGAATACTCAAAGTTTTGAACGGTCCGGCGCTGAACGGGTTGGGCAACTGGCACTTGGAGGACCCGACTCGAATCCAGAGATTGTTGGGCTTCGCCGAGCTTGACAATTGGGTAAGGCTGGAGACAGGCTATTGGCGGCGAAACCGCAGAAACAAAGCAACCCCACAAAATTTACCGGGGTTAGGTTGAAGGCGACTTGCCGTTCGAGCGGCTCTAGTAGCTCAGCGACTTCTTGCAGTCGCTGAAGCGACCCGAAAGGATATGTAGCCGACAAAAAGATTCTCAGACCACCTTTCGGTCGACGAGGAATGCGTAGGGCATGCACTGCTTGCCAAAGGCGGCGCTTTGCGAAGTGAAACAGTAGAATTGAAAGGCCAACGAGCGGTCGTTGAGCGCCTCGGCCAACCAGGATTTTCCTGAGCCGACGGATAGCCATTGTCGACAGCAAGTGGCGGTCAAAATTGTTTTTCGAAATCAGACCTCGCGCCGAAGCGGTCCTCGGCTCCCAGACCTCCAGGAGCTTGGCCGCCTGTGCGCGCGACACGCACTCCTTGACGACCTCGTAGTAGTCGCGCTCTCCGCCCACCACTCTGAACCCAAACCCTCTGAATCCACAGTGGCCCACAGTACTCCACACAACCAACCCATGGCTCAACAGATTATGCAGCGCCTTCAGCAGACGTTTGGCGGACGGATCGGAGCTCGTTAGGGTCACAATTGAGGACACGGACTGCGACGCATCGCTTGTCGATGGCGTGTCAGCAACAGCGCAGAGAATCTGTGCGTCAACGCGCAGACCGAATGCTTGACCACCGACTAGTCGAGCGCGACGTACATCGTCAACGACCACCGTTAGCTGGGCGATTAGGCCGTCCACGCCAGCCGTCTCTCGGAGCGACTTGGCGACACCCGTTTGAATGGGAACTTGTAGCATGCCGCGCCGGCAATCAGAATGAGAGTGACAAGGGCGTGCTGTCTACTCGATGATATGAATCATGCGATCGCTCTCATACAATATACCGTCAGCAGTGTATTCCCAAACAAACGAAACGAACCACGGCACAAAACCAACAAGAACGCAACGATCGGTCGACTAGGGGCAAAACGACTGTTGTCATGGCCCTCGCGCTCAACAGTACGCGCCAAGAATTTATTCTATGGATACCACAGATGCACCATCACCAACGTTTAGACAGACAGGACATCAGGCATGTAACAAAAGTCTGAGTAAGAGGTTACTTACTCCGAACGGCAAATGAAGGTAGCTAAACTGGTGTATGTAAACAAATATTCGTTAAAAAAAGTATGATATGAACTTCCCCATCTCCTCCCGTACACAGATGTTGTTACATGCACAAGCAGAGACCTAGAACAAGAGCAGTGTCATCTCACAAGAGGTTGGGACGAAGGACGATGTTCAGTTTGACCAGAAGCTGGGAGAAAGCATTGATTGGTTGACTGATTGATTGCACTGGCACCATCACCATGTGAAGCAGCGCTGCGTCAGGCAGCGATCGTGACAAAGCGGGACGACTCAACGGATCTCGAGGCATTCCTTGATGCGACGTACACACAGCTGAACGGACGCGTCGAAGCATTGCGGTCGCGCCCCCCCCCCCCCCCCCAAGCAGTGTTAGCAAGCGCAAAGCGGCGACGACCCAAGCAGCCGCACCTTGGAGGCTAGTTTGCACTCTGGACTCATGGACCAGAAGTTGAGGAACCCGTGAGGCAGCGAGTCGAGCAGGTCCACCGAGCGCACCTTGGACGCGTCCACGTCGCGGAGTCTCGACGCGAACGTCACCGTATCGTCGAGCAGCGGGTCCATGTGGCACGCCTGCAGCGCTGTCCCCAGTCGCCGTCCACAGGGGGAGAAACCCAGAGCGGCAGCGCGCAAGCGACCCACGATGAAGTAGAAAGGTGGCAAGTCGAGCAGCTGCTGCCTCGTCGCCAGCACGGGACTAATGAGCGGCTCCTTTGGAATGGTGTTCTTCTTGAACCAGTCGTAGTGCGAGCTCAGCGTCTGCAGGTCGCTCTCCTTCAGGCGGAACGCCTCTGAAGCAATGCGCCGCGTCGCACCACGCCCCTGTTCCCCAGTGAAAGAGTACGTACCCTTTTCTTCGGCGTCTGCGTCGCTGTAGTAGAGCTCGTCAACACTGTCGAGGCGGGGTCGGCTCAAATCCTCCTGGTTGCCGGCGCGAAGATTGGCGCCGTCGGAAGGGGCGCGATCCCGGCCCCGTTCGTTGGGCTCGGCGAACCACTGGAGCAGCGTCTCGTACACGTGATCGCCTACGAGCGAGAGTCCTTCGGCAAAGGACTGCGACATCGACCGCTTGCGAACTGAAGTCACTTGAAACTAAAACAGACTTGCAGTTGGGGGGGGGGGGGAGGCGCACCCATCTCCGCCTCGTCCTCCTGCGGGTTGTGGGCCGTCGTCCCGTTGACCGAAGGTTTCTCCGATGCGTCGTCGTGCTCGTTCTCCATGATCAGCTTGAGACTGTGCTTCGTAAGCGAGTGTCGACCGAGAAAGTCGAGTAGGTCGTCGTTGGCGATCGAGGAAGACAGGCACACTTTCGTGGGGTCCTTCAGGACGCGAATGATCGGGTGCGCCTCCGTAGCCTCGCGCGCTTCGCGCTCCACGAAGCTTTTGGGCGCATTCGACGCCGACGCAGGTGCTGCAGTCAAAATTGAACAGTCACCTTTGCACCCCCCCCCCCCCCCGCGCAATCTGCGAAACCAATAAGTAGGGAACACACCGTCGGGACAAAGTCCAAAGGTAACGCTTCCTTTTCTCGTTTGGTCGTCGCGCCCATCCGCGACGGCGAAGCTGTTCTCCGCTAAAAGGGTGGCAGAATCCGCAATTCGCACGAGTATTTCAAGACTCCTCTGCTCCACCTCGATTGGACTTGGCCTGGCATTCGACAACTTCCTCAAAGTACTGTTCCAGTGAAGGTTTGTCGGTGGGCGTCCTAACGGTGGGAGGCTCCTCGGTTGAGGCGGTCGCTCCTTTGGCGCAATAGTCGCCCAGATACGCTGAACGGTCGACATGCGCTTGCCCGTGCCGACAGTCGGCGAGGCCGTCAAGGTCGGCATGCCTTCGAGACATCGCAGGAGAATGTTGAGGTTGAGTAGGGGGTCGATGCAGCTGAGGAGGCGCGAGGGCGACGCGACGTAGTCCATGGCGAACGTGGGGTAGATGGGCACCACGCCCGTCGGGTACTCCGACGCGTCGACGCGCAGGTCGCTGAGACGGAGACAGACGGACGTCGCGAGGTGGCCACCCGCAGAGTCGCCCACGAAGCAGCAACGCTCGCCGGTCCAGCCTGCGCGCGGCGCCGTCATCTCTGTGGACGACTGTTGTGTGCGGCCCACCTAGCCGCTGACGGTGCTTCCTGGCCCACGCGTACGCGAAGGTCGCCTCGTGTATCTGCGTGGGGTAGCCGCGGCCGGGCGCGAGACTGTACTCGACGCAGAGCACGGGACAGTCGACGTCCTTGGCCCAGTAGCGCAGGTAGTCCTCGGCGCACTTCACAGAGCAGGCCACGTACGCGCCTCCGTGGCAGTGGAACAGCAGGTTGGCCGAGGGCTCCTGCCTCTTGCCCTCCGAAGCAGCAGCCTGAATATATAGACACCCTCCGACAAGGACGACACCCACCCCCCCCCCTCCCTGCCCCACCCAACGCGCACCATGCCCTCTCTTCGTCTGTGCGAGAACAGCTTGACGTTGACGGTCGACTGGGCGGGGGGAGGCGGCACGAGGACGCTGCCTCCGTCCTTCGACTTCAGATACAACTGCTCGTCGCAGGACAACGCCATCTCCTCAGCCACCTCCATGGCGGGACAGAACCAGAGCGTGTGCTGCTGAAAGACGGACCACCGGCTGATGGCGAGGTTGTGGGAGGGCGTATGGAAGACGCACATAGAGGAAGCCGGTTTCGGAGAGGCTCCAGAACCCCTTGCAGAGTTCCAAGTCGGCGTCCCGGGTGAGTCGGCGAATCTGCACGGCGCGCTGCTCGGGCGAGACGAGAAAGCGGCCACTCTTCAGTAGCGACGTAAAGGTGCTCGCGCTCTTGTCCAGTCCGTAGCTCGCCAGTAGCGCGCCCACAAAATTGAACGCGCGGCCCATACTCGCGCAGAACTGAAAAAATGCGATGCGATGGAATTGAAGTGCGGTACACTTCGCAGTAGGAGCAAACAGCTCACATAGAAGCCTAGAGGTCGTCCGTAGAAGCAGGTGGGATCCAGCGCCTGCACTTGCTCCATCGACTTCTTGAGGCGAGCCGCGACCTCTGCCGACGCCCCAACAGGCATCAACTGCAATCGGAAGGAGGGACTATCAGGGAGAACGGACGCAATGCGAAATAAGTGACAACGCACGTCCAGCTGCTCGTATTGGTCAAGCGCCGCGGCGATGGTCGAGTAGGCGGTGACGAGAAATTCCATGACGTCGACGTAACCCTCGACCTCTCGGCAGTAGTGGGAGAGGCGGAACACGTAGCTTTGTCGCTTCTCCTGCACCTGACGCAGCAGATTTGTCAGGTGAACCGAACACGAGTCGATCAGGATTATCTGGGACCTGCGCATGAACTTCGGTCAAACCACAAAAACACAATGACGGGACGGACACACACAACGACACCGCTACTCCACCACACCTAAATCCATTGCCAGGCGTGTTCTCGAACACGTCGAATTTGGGAGCGGCGGCGATAATTTTCCCCACCAGAGGAATCGCCTTGTCTATGAAGCGAACCAGTCTTTCGCAAGCTTCGCTGAAAGGCGTCATGTCGTTCAAGTGTGGATTTTTAGTCGAGCCCGAGTCCGAGTGACGAGGCACCTGAGTCTGGGTCCGAAGCGCGTCCATCCGGGATTGTGTCGGTAGAAGCGAGCGCACTCGTCAGCCAGCTCTCGCAGCAGCTGGTAGACGGCGCTTCTGTCGACGGTGATCTTCTGGCCGAGTCTCAGTCGCTTCGTCTCCCGGCGCTCCAACTCCGACTGCTGCTCCAATTTCTTGAACTTTTCCGCCACTTCCGCCTCGTTCGCGTTCAGCAGTAGAGCAGCCATCCCACGCGAACCCCACGGCGGTGCGGTCTCTACCGCCTTCGAACGCACTCTGCAGCCGGCCGGCACGCACTCGGCGTCTCAGAGCGCGTGACGACGCCCGCCGGTTCCAGCAACGCCGAGATTATCGCCACGTGTCGTCCCCGCTGCCGGCCAGAGCCAGAGAGAACGCATCTACCAATTTTTCTGCCAGCAGCCTACACGCACGTCGCTCGGCACTGGCAACCCAACTACAATGCAACAAAGCTGCTAATCAGAGACGTCTCCTACGTGCTGAACGCGCTAGGATACCGCAATGAAAAAGAACACTGCTGCAGGTTAGGGGTTAGGGTTGCTGCAATACGATGGCTGTCAAAAATGTCTCAAAACAGTACTTTTAAAACTGGACAACGCAAAATGCTTGTAACCGTAAAAGGCGATACGGTGGTTTAGATGCATGGAGCGTGCTGAGTTAAACAACAGGAGCACAGTGCCTGCGCAATGGGGAACATGCACTTCAAACATGTGCAAAGTTGCGCCTTGTTTGTGGGTGGCTGGCTGCTAGAGCCTAGACGATTGAATTCTAAACACCACTCTAAACTTTGGAATGGGACTCCAATATACTCAACTGCGTCTGTGTACAGGTGCCATGTCAGACAAACGGTTTGTAGTTGTACGTTGTCTCGTTGTCTGGATGCGCGGAATAAACAAGCGGACCGCCTTTTCGATCGCGCAGATGGGTGGGTCCGTCGTCTGGTCTGCAAGCTGCACAAGGCAGCTGGCTGGCCGAACCTGGCCGAGCCTGGTCCAACCAAACGCCCTCGCGCATCTTGCTGCACGACGTCCATTCGCCAGTCTCGGCTTTGCAGCCCCGCGGTCACGTGACAGCGACGAACTACTGTCAGAGACAGAGAGAGAAGCGAGGGACGCTACCGACACGCGCGCGCCTCCTTACACACGCACGCACGCACGCACGCACGCACGCACGCACGAAACGAACACGCACGCACGTGTATCGGTGTCGCGAGGCGTCGGAGCCCTACAAGAGACGACGGAGTGAGGTCGAACGAGCGCGATCAGAGCACGCGACCGGACGCGCCGCCGCCTACCCAAAAGAGCGCCCTAGCACGCCCGAATCCTACTGGTTAGAGTCGAACAGGAACGCTTTTTACACGGCCACTGGAGGGCGAGCGCTGGTGGGGCCGAGCGAGGCGGTCGGCTTCGCCAAAGGTCAGGTGAGTAGCTTGACGTAAGAATTGTACTTGCCGATGTCCCTCTGGAGTATCTCCTTGCAGGGGCCCATGACGCGCTCGAAGCGCGCCCTGTCCAACTTCACGCACTTCAGCGGCGTCGACGCCACCACCGTCGCAGCGCGCGGCCGGTCCAGCAGCAGCGCGATCTCTCCTGCAACGGCTCCTGCGTCCTCTGGGACGATAATTGCGAGTGTCTTAAGGCTGTACCTACTGTACCTACTGTTGTAAGCAGTTTTGCACAAATTGACTGAATTCATTCTGCAACTTCTTGATGCGCATCTTGTAGCAGTATGTGACACAGTAATACTAGTATAAACGTTTTAAACAATAAATTTGCATATCATTAAAGCTGTTCAAACATCTGTGAAGAGGGCGGCCGGGAAAACTATCGCGATACAGTACTGTGTACTTTGTGAATATTTGCATATTTGTTTTTTTTTTGCATATACGGTAAGTACATCGCATTATACATTGTAGAGCGGGTGAGCAGCATAAATGTGGTGTTTCAACGCACCGAAGTATCCGGCCTTGGTGAGGTGGCCGACCTTCTCGAAGGGGGAGCTCTCGGTGCGCTTCTGGAGTACGTCCGCCTCGCCGTCGACAATGATGAAGAACTCATCGCCCGGCTCGCCCTGCTCCACGACGTGCGCGCCCTCCGGGAAGCGCGCCTCCTCCAGCGCGTCCGCCAGCGTCGACCGCTCCCACTTGTCCAGGTCCGCTGAGAGACGCCCGCCCTCGCGGCGCCGACGCGCGACGCGACCTGGCCACTCTGAGCCTCACCGAGTATCTCGACTTTGCTGAGGAACTCGTCGTACATCTTGCGCTTCTTGATCTGACTGCCCATGATGAGCATGCGGTACGTGTCGCGGTCGATGGCCCACAACTTTACGTTGTCCGTCTTGGCCTGAAGCGGAGGACAACCGTGGGCACGGAGGAGCGGGTCAAGAGGACCAGCAGATGTCGGCACCTTGACGGTTGCGGCTCGGGGAGTGCCGTAGATGAGGGCGAGCTCGCCGAAGCTGCCACCGGCCTTGATGTCGACCACGCGCTCGCCGTTCACGTAGACGTCGACTTCGCCGCTCTGAATCACGTAGAAGTAGTCGCCGTCGTCGCCCTGGCGAATGATCTCGTCGCCCGCCGCCTTCTCCACCGGCTCCATGGCGTCGAAAATGTCACTGTAAGGGGGGGGGGGGGGGGTACAAACAAAAATGTTACTGTAAGGCGACACACGCAATCCGAAACGAAGCACCGCACCACTTCTCGTTCTCGTCCATGTGGGCGAAGAGCACGTTGTTGCACATGGCGGTCTCGAGCGCGCGTCGCGTCTCGTCGTCCTTCGGAAACACCTGCACAACACAAGGAATCAAGCCAAGCCTCCTTTCGGCACGCTGTGTTTCCGCACGGACCCGTTTGACGTAGTTGGCCGCGTTCTCTTCATTGTAGACTTCGGCGGAGACGGCGCCTCGTCTGGGCTTGCGCTGGAGCTTCGGCTCCTCCTTGAGAACATCGTCGTCGCCCCCTCCACCGCCTGCGTTCTCTTTGTTGTCGGCAGCGTCCACCGAGCTCGTCTGCTGCAACGCGCGCGCGCTCGTTCGCCGGCCCCTTCGGGCGACTGCTGCTGCGCTGCTGTACGCCTCTGAAGTCCTCCAGGCCCAGGTACCAAGAACCGGAACGGTTTCTACTCTGCTGGCCCGCCGCCGACATCTCGGATTCCTTGACAAGGACACCGGTGCCACCAGTGGCGTTCTCTCGGCTCACAACCGGCGCGCCATCAATGCCAGCTTGTCGCCCGGTGGCGGCGACCCCAGTCTGCTAGGTCGCCCTGTCAACCGAAGGGGCGGAACGCTTTCAACGTGCGGGGCTTCCCTGCTGCGAGCTGTCAATCCGGCTCAACTGTTGGAGGCTGCCGGACGTGCTATCGAGCCTTGCTATGATGTTTAAAAGTCAATAAGCGACAGTGAAGACAAGGGATTTCTTAAGTGAGGCGGGCCCCTGACGCAGAATGCCACGCCAGCCTTAATTCGGTTCCGTCGAAAAGGTGCTCCGCCAAGACGAACAAACTCGGCTGGTGAATCGAATTATGCACTCCTCTTCGTCCACCAGCGAAAGACATTGGATGTCGTCGACACATTAGACGATCTTGCCGACACGCGCTCAACACTACCCACGCGAGTCGGCACAGAAGGAGCCCTGTCTGGAGAGGTGCATCGAATCGCATGGGGCCAGTGCGGAGCGGAGAGGGAGGGAATACCGACGCCTCAGTGGCCGACACTTACATTGGAGTCGGGCTCCTCCAAGTCGACGAGTCGCTCGTCCAAGACCTCAACGCTGTTCGGCTTGCTGCTGGCCTTCCGCACTTTGGAGGAGTGGCAGAAGCCGCCAGCCTGACTGGCGCCCATCCCTCACCGAACCGCCTGTCGACCGTCGTGCCCGCGGCGAGGCGCTAGCCGCTAGTGGCGTGGACCAGCGCGAAGCAACAAGCGCCATATTGCTTCCATTGGCGAGAGCGGTTGAGGCCGAGGAAGGACGACGACAGAGCGCAGAGCGAAAAGAACTGGACCGACCGGTGGCCCGGTTGCTTAGCTGCCGCGCTGAGCAATAATTCTGTGTCGACCGTCTGGCGAGCGAGCTCTCCCCGCCCTCATTGGCAATGGTTCGGTCGGGGCGAGGGAGAGAAGAGAGAAAGAAGTGTTCGTGCAATTGACGTCGGCTGGAGAGCGTGCAGTCCGCAGCCACAAGCGAACCTCGTTGGGCTTGTGCTTGAGTGAGAGCCTGGCGAGGTGTTGGAGAGGCATGCTGCAGTGGCACTGCGCTTTCCCGGCCGTTGACTCTTGCAAGCGAAGACAGCCGACTCACACAGTCAGCGCCGATTGGATTATATTACACTGGACTGGCCGCTTTTTGCTCTGCGTCGACAGTGCCGCGTGCCTGCGAAGGCAGCGCGTAGGCACGCACGTCTACATCGTGTGTCGACCGACACTGGAAGAGTCGCGCTGCTGCGCGGCCCTTCTCGAAAAGTTTGCTTGTCTCCAAACTGGATTGTGCTTAGGGCGGCGCATATGAATGCGTGGGCAAACGGCGACAGCAGCGCGACCGCAGTCTGATTCTGGACAGACGGACGCTACTGAGCTGGTCCTCCACACTTTGCTTTTCGGCATCTCTTTCTGTCGGGGGAGACATTAATATTAAGACATTAATTTGTAACAGTTCCGGTGGGAGCATCGACCTGCAGATTCTGACAAACCAACCGCTTGGGGCTTCGTCGCGACTTTCTCTTGTGGTTCCTTTTCTTTGTGCGACGACGTCGCCGCCGTCTGCTGGACGTCGGCTTTGTCCTTTTTGCTCACTTCCGCACTCTTCGACTGTCGTCGCAGCTCGTTGCCCATCGTGCAAGTTGTGCGGCTCACGACTTTCAGCACCAAAAGATCAAGAGAGGGGACACGGCGGCACCGAACCAGAGTGCTACTGCCACTGAGCAGAGGTGTCGACGAAAGTCGGCAAGGGTACGAAGCGTCCCGTGGAAGCGGGAAACGGCGGAGTTGCGTCTGCGAAGTTGCGCGGCGTGCGAACAACGACGAGGCGCGAGCCAGCGGGGCGCCGTTGTAGCGCGGTAACAAGAGCGCCGCTTGGCTGGCAAGAGTGGATGCTGCTGCCAGCGATGTCGGCTTGAACGCTGCCCCAGCGCTGTTCTGCCTCTTTCGACGGCCCGCTCGCCGCCGGCGGCGCTGACGTTTTCCCGTCTCCGCCTTCGCTAGCCGACAGAGCAGATTGCCCACCGACCAATACACGGCCCGGCCCGAAGGCGGCTGCGGCAGCGATTGAACGAGTGGGGGAGGGGAGGGGCGCTGGTCGCCCACTGGCCCTCCCAATTCGCCTACTGCCACTGGGCGTCGCCGGCCGCGGCCGCGAGTGCTGCCGGTGGTAGTGCGCCGCCGCCTTCCGCGCTCTTCGCCGCCGCCGGCACAACCGTCTGCTCCTCTGCCGTCTCCGCCAGCGAAGGGGCGGCTGCCAGTGCCACATGACGGACGAGCCAATCGAAGCGCGTTCCTTTGGGCTGCGGCCAGCAGGAAGGAAGGAGGCTACTGAGACTGACTGATAGAATGAAGCGGAGCAGTAAGATGTTGTTGCGGCCAGCCATGCACGGGCACGGCGTACACGCTCGATCAGCCCGTCCATGCGCGCTCGATTCGCCACTCCGCTGTTGCGCTTTTTACACGATTGCCGCTCGCGATTTTCCGCAGCTTAAATACGCAAACACATGCGCACCCGACGACGGCTCCAACAGATGTGTCGTTGGCGCACAGCGTCAAACAGTTCCACACGATGAGGGGTCAATGTCGAAAAGTGGGGGTGTACGAACTACAAGCTGTTTGTTTGACCATACAATGCATTGGACTCTAGTCAGCCATCACCAGAGAGTGCATCAGCCATCGAGGTCAGGCCGGTGACATTTTGCTTTTGAAGAAAGCAAATCAGACATACCGTTCTTTCCAAGAGACACTAGTAGTAAGATGTGTGTACTGTATTATGTACATTGTATATGTACACGCTACACAACTTTGTCAATGAAGGTTGAAAGCCGACTCACCTCCTCATCCTTCAGTTTTCTTTCCAATTTGGCAAAATGTTCTTTGAGAAACGAGACCGGTTTTTCTGGTTGGTGAATGCACAACTGGGACCGTTTGTGCATCGCTGTGGTCAACGGCTAGGTACTCACATCCGGGTGCTGGCGACAGTCCAGTTTGGCCACAACCGTTTTTTTCTTTATTTCAAGATTAAGTGCACAAACGGCCCTGCACAACGGCATCCTTAATGAGATTCTGAAGTCCGTGCTTCTCCACGTAGACTTGGCACTGGGCGAGCTGCGCCTCGTCACTCGGCACGGCCATCTCTCTGTCTCTATCTCCCACTTCGCTCAGGCTGACGGAAAAGTCAACTCGGTGCAGTGGGTTCGGAGTTAACTAGACGAGAATGCGGCCTCTTTGCATCGCCGACACTCGGTGACCGCGGGCCTAACTCCGTCCTACAGTCGAACGGAACAACGATAAAACCTAGGGATGTCGCGAAAGCGACTTCGGTGAGCGCGACGCGAATCGATTTTCGCTAGCTGCTTTCGTCAAACGCTCGTGTGCAAGCAAGTCGGAAGTCCACGCGATGGATGCGCCGCCCTTGCGACATCGTGCGCAGCAAAGCAAACGGTTGCGCGACGCGCTGACGACGACAGCTAACCGCAGGCGCTGAGGGGCCGGCTGGCTGCGGCCTACTAAGGACTCTTCGGATCAGCTCCGCCGAGCGAGCGGCGGCTCCTCTCTTCGTGCCGGTGCCGCTACGACATTATAAGCGGAAGAGAGAAGGGGGTGGGGAGGGCTTGCTTGGGCAGGGGAAGAGCGAAGCCCGACGGCGGCCTCCGGGTCGACCGGTCGGCCGAGGCGTTGCCGAGCGGGCGCTGCGCTGCTGGCGGCGGAAGGCGGCTGCGCTTGGCCGCCCCTCCCCTCCCCCCCCGTGCTTCTGCCCCCTCGGCTTGCACAGCCGCCGCAACGCGGAGCCGAGGGAGGGAGGGACAGCTGTCTAGCGAATCAGCGTAATTCGCGCTTGCGTCAGAAGACCATTAGGTTTCCTTCCTCGAGGACGGCAGGCAGCTCGAGCGCCACGCGCTCGATGTAGCGCAGCGGCCGTCGACACTGGCTGGCGGCAACTTTGAAGTCCATCCCACTGCTCTTATCAGGGAAAGCCACGATCTAGACTTTGTGATGTGCGGTTTTTTCTCCGTGTGTCAACAGAGCGAGTACACATGGACGAAAAAAATGGAAGTGCTTTGCTCATCCGCCCGTTCAATTTTTGTCAATTTCTCGAAGATCGCAAACAAAAATTGCAACTAGTTGCAACTTTGACGGCTTCCATATAAGGAAATGTGATGCAATGTGGTTAAAAATACCCATACATTGTACGTGTACATACTGTACATGAATACGATATCTTCAAACACCTTATTGTTGTTACTGACTCGAACCACGTATCATCATCTGTTGAGACTACAGCTTGTAGTTCGCTCTAACCATTCCAAAATTAAGGTCGTGGATCACCTGTACTTACAAAACAACTTCAAAAAGGATGACAAAGTTTTAAAAATGCAAAAATCCGATGCTTACGCTCGATGATACGACGCACGGTACGGTACAATTGTCTCGCTATGGTTGGTACTGCTTCCGCCACCGCTCTACGATGCAATGTGCAAGAGTGTGTGCGACACTGCATTTTCGTACAAGGCATAGATGGCCAAATCATGCAATTTGTCCTGCGATTCTCTCCAAGAGTGATTTCCCAATGGCTTGTAGCGCTGTGCAGTCGCTGGCTACGAGCAGGTCCATGGTCTTTTCGCCGTCCAGCTGCTTGAATTCTGTATGCGGTGCAGAAATTTTATGGAAACATTGTGCTGCGTATGTGGAGCTATACCTAGACAGCGCTGCGGAGAGGTGAGCTGCAACAGGAGGCGTTCGTGCTTGACGGAAGCCTCTTCTAAGTCGTCGGCGCTTGGAGGGCGCTGCTCGGCCAGACGAGCGAAGAATGCGACGAGCGCGGGCAGCTGGTCGACTCGGCCTGTGGTGGCGTCGAGCTGCTGCCGATGGAGTCTGTACAGCTGGCTCACGATGTCCGTAGTGATAATGTCGCCCGCGTTGACGGCGAGCATGCGCAACAGGAAGACGCCGTCCTGCCTGTCGACGACATGTGACCAACTGTGACGACAACTCGTAGGGGCCGTCGGCAGCGCTCACTTCAAGGTGCCGTTGACAAACCGATCGAGGTCGCGAGAGCCATGTCCGGCCGATGCCTCGAGATAGTCTTCCACAAAGGACTTTCTCGATTCAGCCGACATCTGTCGCCAGGTCCACAGGCACGCGCTGCCAACGGTCAACAGCAGAACCAGGGCGATCCACCACCACAGAAAGATATAGATCTGAGCAATTTCGTTTTTTCAGGTTCTGAAGACAATAGTTCTGATTATGGTCCAGACGCACCTTCTCAATAAACATGTTGATCATGAGAACGCATTGGATTGTAAAGCCGTGCGCTTGGCCCAGCACTCTCACGTCGAAGTCGCAATAAGTCACTCTGAAGGGCGAAGGGGGCAGGACTTCGTGACGGTTCGAGGGAGGGGGTGTACTGGTGTCGAGGGGGTGTACTGGTGTCGAGGTGTCGAGGTCGTAGGGGGTGTTTGGTGTCGAGTGTACCTGGGGAAGTGGCCGCTCTCCTCCCATGTTCGACCCTGCCAGAGGTCACGCAGAATGCCCCATCCCCACAGCGTGTAGTTCGGTCCGAGAAAGGCGTTCAGCAACACGAACTGGGACACAGCCTGCGGGATGCACAAATGCGCCACAAAACTCTCGACATGGCCCACACGTGCGAACGTACGTACCTGCAGAACGAAAAGGTACTTGACGCAGAGGTAAAGAAGCGTGACGTAGAAGCCAAAGCCCAGGTTTTTGCGCCATCTGCTTTGTTCGGCCATTCCTGAAGTTCGTGGCACAAGCATTCAGTGGCTACGAACAGTCTCTACCGTAGTGCCTACCCTTTCTCATCCGCAACGTTTCACCGAGCATTGAAGCGATCGTTTCAACGGCAGCAGTGCGCTCCGTGGCCGAGAGATTCTTGGCGTCGTGGGCGAGTGCGACCGCTCCTTTGACCGACAAACCTGATCCGAGTGAATATCGCCGCTAACATGAAATCACGAGAATATTGCTGTCACCACCACTCACCTGACTGCCAGTTCAGAAGGCGCCACAAGAAAATGGGGAAGAAGAACATTGCTGCCTGCAGCGACAGCACGAACGGCACCCACTGGTAGTAGCCTTGAAATTGTGCCAGCTAGCCTTGCCAAACGTTGCACCGCAGCAGGGCATTCGAGGACGCGCAAACCGATTTGTCGGTCGTCCCTGACCGAGTAGTCTGCCGGTATGGCCTCGTGGATGGGCGTGAAGTAGGTGTTCTGCACGAAGCAGTAGTCCTCGGCGTACTGCTCCCAGCCGTCTTCAACGCAAGTACGGAGCGCTGCTCTATGCACTCCTTGTTGTGCCTGCCTATGCTTCGGTGGAAGCTCACCGGTGAACTGGGCAGGCACCCAGCACTGGATGGGTTCGCCAACGTGCTGCTTGGCGAACAGAGTCAAGGCGAACACCAACAAAACGGCGGGCGTCACGAGATGGTTGAGCCTGTCGACGATGTCGTCGTCGAACTTGGGCTGGAAAGCCTCGAAGAACGATTCCAAAAATTGCATGGCGAGATGGTGAGTGGCGCTGCCGAATCCAACACTGCGATGGCACTCGCTCTGCCCTGCCAGAGTGCGTGGCGCACTGCCCCGCTCAACGCGAGGGGCGACGCACGCACCGCACGCCGCTTTTGTGCGCACGACAGTGTCGCGCGGTGCAGCGCCGCCGACGTCGGCGACAGCCGAGGATCGATACTACTCGCATTTGCTTGCAGTCTGCACCGTTCGCTCGATCTACGGCGGAACACAAGTCGGCATTCGGGGAGAGCGCGCGCGCACACAAGGGTCTGGGGGCAACAGCTGCTCGTCGCGTACCACCGTGCGATCAATACCTAACATACACGGCGCATGCACGCACGCGTGACCTGTGTACATACTGGAAGAGTGCAGTGAATGAACAATCAGTATTTCGTGAGATTGTTGCGCTTCTTGAAGGCGGACAGCCAGTCGAGCCATTCGTTGTCGTGCCGAGGCGGCTGCGCGTTGCCGCCCGCGTCTCTGTTGGCCGTCACCAAGTCTCTGGCCAGGCCCAAGTAGATCTTGTGCGTCAGCGGGAAGTTATTTTCCTCGAGCTTCCTGGAACGCAAGCTCGTCTCCCACAGACAATGCCTGGAAGGTCGTCGAGGACGCACTTGCAGAAGGCGGCGAGCTGTCGCTCGACCTCGGCGGGCAGCAGGAGCTCGTCTGCTCCGTGTCCCTCCTGATGCTCCTTCTCGGCCGCTTCCGCCTTCGCGGCCAGCCGACGGGAAGTGCGCGTCGGCGACGCGAGCGGGTCCACGGCCGTCGGCGTCGACGCCGGCTGCGACGCGCCCCTTCTGGGCGAGCGCTCCTCGAGCGCAGGGACAGCGGCGGCGGCGGCAGCCTCATCCGCCGTCGGCCGCTCCACGCCGACCTGACCAAAGTCGGCCGCGGCGGTCGTCTCGTAAAGCTTTCGGAGCGGCTCGTCGAACTGCTCGACTGCCGCTCGCGTACGCGAGACGTAGGCGAGGAAAACGTGTTTGGTAATCTTCGACTTCGACGAGTGGATCTGGATCGCCTCGCTCTCCGACAATCCACTGACCAAGACCTGAACGTTCGATTGAGACCGCAATCTTTAGGGTAGCGGACGAAACACAAGGGAACAACGGACGTCTTCGACAGCCTCTACCAGCGCCTCCTGCTGCTGTTGTCCTCGTCTATACTGCGTGGCGGCGAGGTGCCGAATCACGGTCCTGACTTTCGTCTCAAAGGACCAGTCCGTCAGCTCCTCTGCACCCAGTAGCTCGGCTATCACTCGCTCCCAGCGTTTCAGCTTGCGCAGCGGGGCGTCATCCCTGGGAGGAGAAGAGCCGCCTTTCGAGCGCGCGCGTTTTTCGGCCTGGGCGCCGCCAGTTTCGACGGGCAGCGCGCCGTCGGGACTGAGCTGCGACTCCGAGCTCGCGGTTGCCTTGTCGGCGGCGCGAGCAGCCGAAGAACCCGCCGGCGGCCCGAACGAGCTCGGCTTCACCCTCACCACCGTCACCGGACGGCCGGCTGTCAGCGTGGGCGGCTCCTGCAGTCGACATCGTCCCATCGGCGCTGTTCTCGTCGACGCGCAACGCAGAGTCAACCTTGACCTTGATGAACCTTTTCAGGATGTTCAAGTAGGTGCTGAGCGTCGACTGCGGCAGACCCGTCTCGACGCTGGCGGTCAGCAGGGAGCTGCGGCCCGTGTGCACCATAATCACCGCGTCGACCAGCTGCTTCTTGTCGCCGTGGAACTTGTACCGACTCAGAATCTCCGTCAGCTCGTCTTCCAGCGGCCGCTTCCTCACCGGTTGCCTGACCGAGAGAACTGGCTTGGGCGGCTCCGCCGGCGCAACCGCCTCGATTCCAGCTGCCACTGAACAGGGCGCGATGACACATCTAATTGTGCGAAAACCAGTTCAAAGGACGGAACCGTTCAAAGGAGGTGGAGGCGGAAGGTGTGATTGAGGAGTCGGTTTGGAGATTGGCTCGGTCGCGACGATCTTCAGTTGGTGAGAGGCAACGGCGGAGACGGCTGGCTTTTTCAGCTGCGTCGCGGCCGTCGTCGGCTTGGGGCATCGGTCGCCCAGGACGTGGCGTGCGCGCGACACGTACGGGTGTACGGTGCTTGCTGCAAACAGGAAATGTTGTCGACGAGCGCGACCCGGGTGCGGGAAAGGCAGGAGGAACCAACCGGGAAGGGAATGGGCCGAGCAGACGTCCTTGACGGACATGCGACCCGAGACGGCGGCGAAGACCGCCTCGAAGAGCTCCTCCTGGCGGTGGTCGAACTGCGTGGTCTTGTTGGCCGTCCCTCGGATCACCTTAAACCACGCGCCCACTCTTCGTTCCGCGCGCGTCGGCGGCGCAGACGGCGGATGCATGGATTGCGTCGACATTGCGTCAGACGAAAGGCCGCGCGATACAAAGCGGCATTTACACGGGGTCGATTGCGCGCACCGCGCGGCCATCCGATCAACCGCTGCGCACTCTTCTCACCTCGCGAACCACGGAGACCACTTCCGACTCGTCGGCCAGCGAATCGGCCGCGCGGCCAGACGAGACGCTGCCCGCAGTCGACGGCAACTATAGGTTGCAGCGTATGGTTAGAAAAATTCGTCAGTCCGCCCCGCGCGCTACTTTTGGCGGAGTTTTATTGCCGTTGGAGGGCAGCGACGCGGTAGCCGAGGCCGGGACGGTGGTGGTGACGGCAGCGGCGGGCAGGTGTAGGAGGCCGCGCGCCTTCTGGACGAACCTCTGGACGCTCGTCGACGGCAGAGCGTACGTACGGGCGGCCTCGCCGGCGGTCGCGTTGTCGGTTATCACCTAGACGACAGCCCGGCGTACAGAACGGCACGGTCAACAACACGAGTCGAGCGCTTTTCCCGCCTCGTAATCCCTGCACGCGGCGGTACAGTTGACCGCGCGCCCCCTCCCGCCCATGTAGGTTCCATGAGCAATTCTCGTTGCAAATGCGCTGTTCAGTAAGTAAAAACGCGGGGCCGTGCCATTCGGCGCTCGCTCGCTCGCCCCAGTTGGTATTTGTTCAACTGAGCAGGCCGATCGCGGCGCCACAGTCGGCTGCGCCGTCGACGGGGGCGGACAGTTGGCATTAGACGCAGTAGAGGCGGATTAGAACGGCGTCGAGAGTCCACTGAGAACAGGCGCTAGCTACACCTACAGAGACCAACCGACGGCCGCATCGAACGTTCGCGATGTGCGGAATATTGGCGGTGTACGGTGGGGCGGCGGCGCGTGACCGGGCGCGCATCCGAGAGGTGCTGTCCCGCCGGCTGAAGCACCGCGGGCCCGACTACCGGGGTTGCTTCGCGGGCGAGAAGGCGATTCTCTGCCACGAGCGGCTCGTCATCGTCGACCTCACCTGCGTGCAGCCCATCCAGGGCGCTCGCGAGGGCGTTTACGTCGCGCACAACGGCGAGATCTGGAACCACGTCGCGCTGAAGGAGGGGCCCCTGAGCGCCTACCCCTACAGAACGACCTGCGACAGCGAGGCGATCGTCCACTGCTACGAGGAGTTCGGTAGGACGCGTGACGAGCGAATCTGTGCCCGACGCTGTCATAAAATCTAGGCACCGACTTTTGCAACCGTCTCGATGGAGTGTTCGCCTTTGCGCTTGTCGACGTCGACCGGGACGAATTCATGGTGGCGCGCGACCCGGTCGGCGTCAAGCCGCTCTACTATGGCGTCGGCGCCGACGGCAGTTACTACTTCGCGAGCGAGATGAAGGCCATCGCGGAGGAGTGCGCAGCCGGTCAGCTGCACGCCTTCCCGCCCGGCCACTACTTCACGCCCAAGACGCAGTTCGTCCGCTACTACGAGCCGCTCTGGCGCGAGCCGGACGCCTGCGTCGCCGACTGCGACCTGACGGCGGTGCGCGACACGCTGACGAGGGCGGTGGAGAAGCGGCTCATGTCGGACGTGCCGCTCGGGGTGCTCCTGTCGGGCGGCCTCGACAGCAGCCTGACGAGCGCGATCGCGACCCGCCTCAAGGCGCAGCTCGGCCTGCCGCCCCTCCTCTCCTTCAGCATCGGCGTCGACGAGTCGGCGCCAGATTTGGTCGCCGCCAGGAAGGTCGCCCAGTTTCTCGGTAGGTCGTCGTCGATACCTCGTTCGTCCCCCACAAGTCCCCACCAACCGCTTGTCTTCAGGCACGGAACATCACGAGATCCATTTCACCGTGGAAGAAGGGTTGGAGGTCCTGGACCGACTCGTCTACCACCTCGAGTCGTACGACGTGACGACCGTGCGCGCGTCGACGCCCATGTACTTCTTGTCGCGCTACATCAAAGAGAAGGGCGTGTCGGCCGTCCTGTCCGGCGAAGGAGCTGACGAGATGCTGGGCGGCTACCTCTACTTCCACAACGCGCCCTCCGACGAGGAATTTCAGAAGGAAACCATCGAGCGGGTCTTCCGCCTGTCCACGGCCGACCTGCTCAGGTATCCGACTGCGACTACGATCTGGTTTACGATCCGACTCCAACAACGACACTTCAGAGCGGACAAGAGCTGCATGGCGCACGCGATCGAAGTGCGCGTGCCCATCTTGGACAAGGACTTCCTAGACGTCATCATGAGCATCCATCCGAAGCACAAGCGAGCGCAGAACAACCCTCGCAAGATCGAGAAGTTCGTCTTGCGGAAGGCTTTCGAAGACAAACTCAACCCGTACTTGCCGGACGAGATACTCTGGAGGCAGAAAGAGCAGTTCAGGTTAGCTTGGTTTTGACGAACTGCTGGCAATAAATAAGTGATGGTGCCGTTGGTGCTTTGCAGCGACGGGGTGGGCTACAGCTGGATAGAGGAGCTGGCGGCTCACGCAGCCCGCCAGGTGACGGACGCGCAGATGGCGGGGGCCAAAGACCGTTTTCCCGTGAACACGCCCTCCACCAAGGAGGCGTACTACATCCGAGCGCTGTTCCACAAGCATTTCCCTTCCGAGGACGCGGCGCGTACCGTCCGTAAATGGATTCCCAAGTGGCAGCTGAGTAAGGACCCCTCGGGCAGGGCCAGCGCCATCCATCTCAGCTCCGTCGTCAAAGAGGACGACGACAAACAGATCGCGCCCGCCGCCGCAGACCAGCGCGACTGCCAGACAGTGGCGAACGGCTTCTATTGATTTCGATCGAGCTCCGCGCAATATGTACTGTATGTAGGTAAAAACTCGGTTCTTCCTTTTGAGAGCCCATAAACCGGAGTCCACATTAGCCGCGTGATCGCTGTTATTGCGCCTTGTTCGCCTGTCTGTTAGGTGCAATGTTGGCTGATGACGTTGACATACCATGAGTACAGCCTCGTAGAGGCGCTGTCGACTCTCGACGTCGAGGGGGCTGCTGGCGATGAGGTCCGAGACGACGCGGTCCGCTTCCTCCAAGGAGACGGGCGCCGCCGCCGGGGCGGGGGACACCGTCGACGGGCCCGCCCCTTCGAGCCCCTCCAAACTGGGACTCGACTCCTTTAGGCAGAACTTCAGCGCAGTCGACCCCTCCGGCGAGTGGGCGGCACGCAGCGAACCAACTGAGGCCGCTAAGACAGTCACGTCCTTTTCCAATGTTGGGCTCGTCCTCTTCCAGTATACCAACCGCTAGTGGGCGTAGTAGGCGCGTTGTGGTGGAGCGCGGGCGCGCGCTGGTGGGGCGGACTCGTCGACAGCTGTTGCTGCTGGCCTCCGGGCGCGTTGACGTAGGCGGCGTTGTGCGCGCCGCCGCTCGCTTGGGGCGGGCAGAGGGGCCCCAGCGCCGCCCGGGCCCGATGCACATAGGGGTGGACGGTGCTCGAGGGCAGACGGGACGCGTTCGCGGCCGCGTTGATCGTCAGGTCGCCCCGGATCACGGAGAAGACCGCCCGGCACAGTCGCTCCTTCTGGTCGGCGCCGTACAGGCTCGGCCTGCGAAGAGCGCGGCGGTCGGCGCGGAGAAATATGCCGAGTCGACTGAGGACTCACGCGATGATGTGCTTGCAGATGTCCTGTAGAAGGACGTCCTGAGTCTGCTCGTCAGCGCCGATGAGTCTGTCGACGAGTTCGGGCACGGGCCCCTTCTTCTTGACCTTCGTCAACGCGTTCGTCTCCGACGCCGTCATGTTGAGCACCTGTCGACAGAGGCGTTCCGGAGCTCGATTGCGGGAGAAAATGCAGCGATAATGAAGTCAGCAGCAGCAGCACCTGCTCGACCGTGTATCCCTGCTTGACGTACTCGAGCATGGCCTTCGCTCGGTGGAAGTACGTGTGCAGGGTGCCCAGGGGAATGTTGTGGCTGCTGGCCGCCTCTCGCATCGGCAGCCGGCCCTCGAGAGTGTCGAGGATGGCGCGACGGAGACGCTGTCGCTGCGGACCGTCGTAGTGCGTGTTCCGGATCGCGCGGTCCACCACCACCGCGTTCGACAGCACGATCGAGCCCTGCCACACGACCCAGCGCGTCCCACCACTCCCACTCCGACACACAAGAAGGAACAGCCACCGTCGCGTCGCGCTTGAGAGGCGCCCGGTCGGCGGAACGCATGCCCTCATGCCCAGGAACGTACAGGGCGCCGTTTTCACCACTCAGGCTCGGAGACCTTGCCGACCACTGAAGGAGAAAGCAAAAGCGCACTCGGCCTCATTCGCGGCGAACTGACGAACTTTTTGAGAAACCAAAACGGGCGGTGTAGAAGGAGCGTCTTCTGGAGCGGTAGGCTCGACCACATGTAGCGGTTCGTCTCCGCCAAAGTCGTCAATCTTAAGCAAATTCAAAGCCTCACAGCGTGAAATCGACTAGTTCAGAATGGAAGTCCACCTGAGCAGCAAAGTTTTCGTTGGGTTTACTGACAGCAGAGACAGGCGCCTGAGCTGGCTTGACGGCTGCCGACTCGTCGACAACTTGCCGAACAACCTTGGGCTTGCGTCGACTGTTTCTCTGACCCGACTCATTCGCCGAGGTCGAAGTGTTGGGTACAGAGGCTGGGGACGGACACTCTTTGACGCCTAGAAGTGTCCGCATAGTCAGTTAGAGTACCCGATATGGCGACGGGCACCGACAAACCGGAGAGGCCGTCGTCCATTTCCTGTTCTTTCTGCTCGCGCAGTTTCGTAAAGAGCGCGTCGAGATTGCTCTTCTTGCTCGCGCGAGCCTCCACGTCTTGCAACATGGGCGCCTGAGCAGCCGAGGCGGAGACGACGCTCGAGCGGTCGCTGTCGGCGTCGTCTTCGAGGCGCGGCGCCTTGGAATGGGGCTCGGCCGGCTGGACGGCGTTGTCGACCTCTTGCAGGACGAGCGAGCGCGCGCGGTGGTAGTAGGTCTGGAGCGTGGTGAAGGGGACGGAGTGCTTGATGGAGGCCGCCTTCATGGTGGAGCAGCCGCTCAGCGCCTCCGTCACGGCGTCCGACAGGCGGTAGCGCTTGCTCTCCACCTCGTACTGGCACGACTGCACTGCGCGCGCCACCAGCGGCTTCAGCACTGCAACACCGCCTAAGACTCTCGACGCGCAAGAAACAAGGCGGGACGGACGCACGTTCGGGGTCCTTCCACTCGACGGGTATGTCGAAGGCCGGCTTGTTGGGCGAGTCGAGCGATGGCGACCGGTCGCGCTTGATCGACAGGTCCGCCGGCGTAGGGGCTCTGAAAGGAAGCGAGCGAGTAGGACGCTGCGCGATCGACAGTGAAGTGCAGTCAGCACTCGATGTGGCCCTTGCGAATGGACTCGACGGTGTCCTTGAGCTTCTTCACGTAGGGCTGCAGCGTGGAGAAGGGCAAGCCGTAGTTGGCCGCGGCCATGGTCACGGTCACCTCTCCATTGACCGCTCGCACGACCGCTTCCACCATACGCTCGCGACGCGTCGCATCGCAGCCGCTGTTCGCCGACAGCATCTGCCGACACAGCTTCTCCACCTCCACCACCGCAGTGTCACTCTCCTCGAGAGAATTTCGCGTTGTTGTGCCTGCAGTGCCAGGATCTTGTCGGCTGGTAGAACTGAGAAAGGCGCGCAACTGAACCTCCACCGATAGTTGGAAGGTCGGCGTCGCTGAGTGGAGCGGCGGCCGCGGAAGCGCTCGACGAGCCGTTGACACCTGGGACAGCGGCTTCACTCGACATCCCGTCCGCCCGGCGTCCAATCGCGCATCGGCCAGAGTCCGCGTTGTGCGACAGTTGGGTCTTGGAGAGGGCAGCGGTGACACGAGTCAACCAACCGTACATGCGACCTGCCCCACACTACCTTATGCACCACTCTCTCGCTGTCTGGCTTGGGTCCTCTAACTGGCGGCGGCTGAGGCCGTTGCTCGTCCGCGACTGCTTCGAACACGCTGCCGCCTGCAACGAGTGTGCTAGGCCACGCTACTCAGAGCAACCACCGATGGGACACAAGCTATCACCAAAGCTGGCGCCCATTTGAAGAAGCTCTTGGTCGTCAGACGAGATAGGGACATCCGAAGAGGGCGCAAGCGCGGGCAGGGTAACGTCGCGGGCCCTGGCTCCCAGCGCCAGAGTGGGCGGCGTCTTGAGGCCGCTCTTGACGAGACTGAGCTGGGACTTGGGCCGGTGCTGCACGGGAGCCGAGCGAAGCGTCGCCCGGGCGCGACTCACGAACGGGTGGACGTCCTTGGGCTCGAAGCTGTACAGAGAGCACACCTCCTACAAGGGGCGAAGGAATAACCCAGTCGAAAGCCGAGAACAAAATATGTCAGTCGAGCTACAATGTACCTTGACGTTCAGATTGCCACTGACGACACCGAAAACGGCCTTGAAAAGTCGATCTTGTTCTTCCAAGGACTTTTTGTAGACGGACACGGCCGTCCGACAAGCGTTCTCAAGCTCCTCGCTGCGAGCTTTACCTTCGGACGGTTTCATGATGCGATGCACTCTGAATCTAGACAGGCTTGAACGCCAATCGAAGAAGTGCCCACTGTTTCAAATAAGAAAAAATTGCGCGCAATTCTGTTCTATTAATCAATCCTAGTACGGTAGTATGAGAGGCGATACCGTGTAATTGGTAAAATCCGGTGAAAGGAGCTACCAATACAACGGCACCAATCGGATGGGCAAAGATGATGGACCGATTCTAGACTGTCACCATGTATTGCATGTACCACCCGTTCCGCGACGACGTCAACGTAAAGCTACAGGAGATGATCCAGCACGAAGGAATTGGAGGTGAAGTTGCCACCTCAAAGAAGGGATCAAATGGTCGTCTGAGGAGTCGCGTAGAGGGCAACTGGTGGAGGGCGAGGGCCGCGGCAGGGCGTCAGCGCCGTCGGCAGCGGCAGACGGGCGCCCCGGCCTGGCCGGCCTCGAACAGGCCGGTTGCTAGGCTGATCGAAACTGGAGAGGAGGGGGCTGGGGAAAGGAAGGCGAGCGCCGACGACGCGCCGCGCCGACGCGCGTTGCGGCCGCTCGTCGTTGCTCGAGTCGACTCTAGCAGCGCCGCGAGTGGCGGGCGAGTGGGGAGGCGGTCCCGCGAATACTCGGAGACGACGGCAGCAGCAGCGCCACGTCTGCTGCCACGGCCGACACCGCGTCAGCCGCCGGCCGCTGCCGCCGCCTTGCCGATGCAAGTCGGAGGAGCGCGGTGCGGCCGGCTGTTCTGCAGTCGACGAGTCCACGCAGTCCAACAAAGGCCGCGGCCGCGACGCTGTCAATGTCTGCAGCGCTGCGGCGTTGTCGCGCAGCTGCCGCGCGCGCGGCGTCCATGCGGCCCTCGGACGGGCTCTTGACGCGGCGCTGACCGCTAACGGAGCAGACGAGGCCGGGCCGGTGCGCTCACGGTCCAAGTCGCAAAAACGGAACGTGACCGAGCCGCGCGCGCCCCTTCTGCTAGCAGCCGCACGCGCGCGCAGCAACGAGTACAGCAGCGAAGAACTGCACGCGTAGAACGGCGCGCACGCGCGCGAATGACTGCGGGCTGGAGTGGGCGAGGGAAGCGACGCGGGGGCAGGGTTCGTGGACCAGGTCGACGGAAAGTGGTGCTGGTCTGCAGACGAGAGCGGCATCGAGGACAGCGCGGGACACAGGAGTAGAGCAGCGAGCGGCGAGCGGACGAGCGGTGGGCCGTCGACGCGGGTTGCCCTATCTGCCAAGCGCCCCTTCCTTCGGCCGGTCGGTCGGCAGCGGCGGCGCCCTCCGCTAGAAGGACGGCGGCGCACCGCTGTCGTCGTCGTCGCCGCCTCGGCCGGCGTTGGCAGCAGCAGCGCCGGCGCACGCTGCGGCGCGGAATCGACGAGACGCCGGCGACGACGACGCCGACGACGACGCCTCGAGACTGCCGCAGATAGAGGGGGAGGGCCGAGGCCGTCGTGCTCTCTCGCCCCGACTCTTTCGGCTGCCGATACCGGCGGCCCCTGCCGCCCGCCTGCCCGCTCACAGCCGCAACCGTAGCCTACGCTGCACTCGACAGCGCGTTGTCGCCTTCAATACAAGCCCAACTGCTTATTCAAACTTCGAAGTTCGTAATTTTTTGTCCTTCATTCCTTTCAACAGTTCAAAGTCAAAACCAAAAGATCGAAACGCAGTAACTGGGTCTGGGCTGGGTTGGACTGAGTCTGATGTGTCTCTTGTACATAACCATGCCAAAACAAGCTGGTCACGCTGTTCCGATCAGTTCGGTAGACTTATTATGCATCCAAAAAAGACTATGCGGCGCATTCTTCCTTTTGTACAACGTGCAATGTACACACGACAAACGGCTGCAAGAGTCACTCCGACTAACGAGATCGCAATCACATCGAAGATAGAAAAAAGCGCAGCTAAATATTTTACAGTTGTTATACAGTACAACTGTCACCAATGACGCATTTGGCGCAAATTCAAGCAGAAAGTCAATACACGTAGGTGATTCAGGTCGGTCCCTCTTTAGTATCAGGTTGCGGTGCCGGTTAGCCATAGCCTGTCTGTTAGCGGACGGTGGCGTGGTGTCGCAATGTGGATAGCGACGTCGTTGTACTGAAACTGAAAGGTACGAATTGGCCTTGGTAAGGATGTAACTTCTTACTTGCTTGCAGGTTGCAGGAGTTTTGTGAGACATCCGCTGATCTCGGTGCTCGGTGCTGGATGGCGGCTGCTCTAGAAAGCCGGCCTGGCGTCGGCAAGCGACAGTTCGCGTACGTTGCTTTGCTGTGCGCTAGCCCAACAGTTGAGGGGGGAATCTTGGCGCTTAGGCTAGTGCCGAAGGTGATCAACGGTGGCGTGGCGGGCATCGTGGGCGTGACGTGTGTCTTTCCCATGGACTTGGTGAAGACGCGTCTGCAGAACCAGCAGCGCGCGTCCGCCGGTGGGGCACAGCCCATGTACAGCGGCATCGCGGACTGCTTTAAGAAGAGCTGGAAACACGGAGGACTCAGGGGCATGTACCAAGGTGCGTACCGGCACGCACGCACGCACGCACTGTGGCTGCTGGCGACGCAGGCAGCGCCTGGAACATTCTGCTGATCACGCCCGAGAAGGCGATCAAGCTCGTCGCCAACGACTTCTTTCGCTACCACCTCAAAGCAAAGGACGGGTACTGACTGACTGGATTTCGCATTCATTTCGTATCGTTCTCGCTTTCAACGAGCGCATTTGCGAGTGCTAGTGTGCGACTGTCCCTTCCTGGTTCACAGGGGGCTACCAA
Organism: Paralinhomoeus sp. GSCO2_6; assembly: GCA_030248085.1. Taxonomy (NCBI): domain Eukaryota; kingdom Metazoa; phylum Nematoda; class Chromadorea; order Monhysterida; family Linhomoeidae; genus Paralinhomoeus; species Paralinhomoeus sp. GSCO2_6. The sequence continues at coordinate 202,138 of JASAMY010001551.1, forward strand.
TGTACCGGCAAATGCTGGCCGGCGGCCTGGCCGGCTTCTGTCAGATTGTCGTGACGACGCCTATGGAGCTGGTCAAAATTCAGCTGCAGGACGCCGGCAGAACAGGTACGCCACTGAGTTTGGCTGTCGACTAGTTCGCGGTCAGGGGCTACATTGTACCTCCGCTCTGGCAGGGGACGCGAAGAAGCTGGTGGGTACTCGCGAGGTGGTGTCCGACTTCATCCGGCAAAGGGGCGTTCTGGGGCTCTATCGCGGCTTCTGGGCCACCTGTTCCCGGGACGTGCCCTTCTCCGTCATCTACTTCCCCCTCTTCGCCACTCTCGACAAGCAGGTTCGTTCGCCGCACGCAAGGACGAACAGAACTCGGCAATCGACAGACGATAGGCCGGACTCTCTTTTGCAGATGCCCCGCCGCAAGGACGGCAGCGGCGACGCGGTCTTCTGGGGCTCGTTGGCGGCGGGACTGGGCGCTGGCGCCACCGCTTCCTTTCTAGTCACCCCCATTGACGGTCCGTCGTTTGTCTCAATACTTGTCCCCATTGGTTCCCATGGAAATTGCGCCTGGGGGATTACTCGGAATTTTGAAATGGATCAAGATTTCGGCTAAAATGGAACTTTTTCTACAAATGGACTCGAAAGGCCCAGATTGTGATCTGGATGCAGTTTCTGTGTACTCTTTCGCTACATAAGGCATTTCGATAAAATCCGGGAGGGGGAGTGGCACCCCATCGGGCTTAGCGACACGGTGTCTCTGTGTTGCAGTGGTGAAGACGCGTCTGCAGCTAGTCAAGGCTGGATCGGGCGAGACCACCTACAGCGGCATCGTGGACGCCTTTGCGTGCGTCTTGTCGTCGTCCTGTGCGACAGGGCCTTAGACGCAGCTGCTTTTAGCAAGATCTGGCGCCAGGAGGGCGTGCGGGCGCTGTTCAAGGGCGCCGTCTGTCGCGTGCTCGTCATGGCGCCGCTGTTCGGCATCGCGCAGACCTTCTACTACATCGGCGTGGCCGAGACGCTGCTGCGCATCGACAAGTCGCAGCAGGTCCGCCACTGACGAGCGCCAGGCGATCTGGCTAGCCCAGTCTAGGCTAGACCAACTGATCCAGTCCGCGATACATATGGCTAGGGAACTTTGGACAGCATACGAATAGCTAGTCAAGACACTTCGGTACATTCCGAGCCAGGTTGTGCGTGTACCTGTGTAGGCGTGCAACACGGTGCAAGTCGCGGTGTGTACATGACACATGTACAGTGTCGGTCGGTGGTGTGGACAGCTCGCTCGCGTTGCATTCGACGGAGGCAAGGACGCGCGCGCGCGCGACGTGCGGCACGCGACTAGGTGGCGTTTCACCAGCGCTAGAGCGGTGAGGCGGGGGGGGGGATCACTCACTGTACTGTACAGAGTGCGGGTGGGGGGGGGGGGGGGGGGGAGTGGAGTGGTGCGCTAGACGGTGCGCCGCCTGCAGTCGTCAGGCGGACATGAAGAGCGAGGCGTCCGAGTCGTTGTTGCGCATCTCGGACTGGCGGAGGGCGTCGGCCACCGCCGACACGGCCTCGTCCTTGTCGCGGTAGTAGAACGCCTTCACCTCGTCCACGGCGTCGCACCACTCCCGCGCCCGCTTCTCCGGGTCGAACAGGTAGTACGTTCGATTCGGCTGCAATTACAGCAATTCCATACTCGGCTCAGCTGGTAGACTGGCGGCGCACCGTGTGTATGAAGAAGGTGCGGAAGTTCTTGGCTTCCGTTCGGATCTGGTCGCTGAAGGGAATCTTGCCCTTGAGCTCCATGTTCGAGGGGTCGACGTAGAGGAGCTGCGGGCCTTCGGTGAGCAGGAACATGCGCCGGCGCGCGAAGAGGCCCTTCTTCTTGTCGACCAGGCCGCTCTTGAGGATCAGCTTGCCGTCGCAGAACCGATTGTAGCGGTTGCCCTCCATCTGCGCTCGCATGCGCGTCTTGCGCTCCTCCTCGGTCATGTCGAGAATGTGACTCGGCTGCCGACGCTCCTCCGCCTTCGCCACCGACGACGACGAAGCCTTCCTGCGAGCGCGCCACCCATTCGTCACGTCAGCAACACCACCGACCACTGTGGGTGGGTCCTCACTCACTTGGAGACGGCGAATCCGTCGGACCAGGCGTCGATGTTCAGCGCCGCCTCGCGACTGTCGTCGAAGCCGCCGTCGATGTCGTCGTACGGCTGAAGAACGACGCCAGTGTGCGCGACCGCGCACAGCGAGTAAAGACGACAAAGTGACTCACGACGAAAGCGCTGTGGAAGGCCGGCTCGTCTCCGCTGGCCGGCAGAAAGGGCAGTATTCGAGGCGGCGTCTGCTCGTGGACGGTGTCGAAATTGAACTTTTTGAAGAAAGGGTGCTGTTTCAGCGCCGCTGGCCCGCCCATGGACGGTGAACCCAAGCGGCTGGGCTCGACACTCTGTGGGGGTGGAAAGAAATCGTTCAAATTCGGAACTACAGCGGTATTTTCCATTCATCAACTCACAAGCAACTGACTGACGAGATCGCGTGCCAGCTCGTCAAAGCCCTCGGGAAAGGAGTAGTCGACGTCGACAACTTTGCGCATAATGAGGTAGTCAGTTCTAGAAAAGCGAGAATTTTCCAAGTATCATATTCTGGTTTTGGGTAACTCACGGCGCCCGGAATGGCGGCAGTCCAGCCAGCATCTGGTAGGTGATGCATCCCAACGCCCAGTAGTCGCAGCTGCAGAGAGAACATGAGAATTGTTGGCAAGTCAGTCAGCGCATCAACGACCGCCGAGTACCTGTATGACACGGGAGTACCCTTGACGACTTCTGGGCTCACGTACTGCGCGGTGCCGACGAAGGAACAGCGCGCATTCTTCTTTTGGGAGCCGGCGGCACTGGCAGCGACCGCGCTGACCGGCTTGCAGGCTGCAGGCGTGCCAGGTTCGACAATTGGCGCACTCAGTGGTGTACGCGAAGAACCAAGATGCACCTTCGTTGGCCGCCTCGTCGACATCCATAATCTTGGCCGAGCCGAAGTCCGAGACGAGCACGTGCCAGTTCTCGTTGAGGAGGATGTTCTCGGGCTTCAGATCCCTACAAGCGGAACGAACTGTAACTAAGCGAATGTCACGGCGACAAGCGGCTCGCCTGTGGACGATGCCGAGCCGGTGGAGGTACTCTAGCGCCGAGAATATCTCGGCCGTGTAGAATCGTGTGACTTCGTCGTCGAAGGAGCCGACGCGCTTCAGGTAGTCCAAGAGCTCGCCGCGTTTCGCGAGCGTCATCACAAAGTCTGCAATACGAAACGATTCTCACAATACGGACACCATACAGGAGCCAAGTAAAAGGCCGGTCCTACACAGTCGTTGCTCATCTTGAAAGGTACAGTAAAGCTTGACGAAGCACGGGTGCGGATTGTCGTTCATGAGTCGGGCCATCACTTCCTGAAGTGCACGCATGGCCCAGCGTCGCGGCGCCTGCCGAGTCAGACGCCAGTCAGACCTTCTCGCGCATCACGTAGGCGACTTGGCGCTCCTTCTTGATTTGCGCCTTGTTCAGCACCTTGATCGCCCACTCGCGATCGGCGCCAATCTCCCGTGCATAATAGACCTGAACGAGTGACGGTCTAGCGTCACGTAGTCGGTCTCGCCAAAAGCGGCCACCGTCGAGAAGGATCCTTCTCCAAGGGTCTTGATGAACTTGAAGTCGGTGGCGCGCTTCTTGGCCTGCGAGTCGTACTCGTGGCCGGCAGAGGAGCGGCCGTTAGGAGCGGTGCAGGCCGAGGCGGAGGACGAGGCGGTGCCGGGCGGACTAGTCGACGCCATATTGGGAGAGCAGGACGGCTCCTCGCCCTCAAGCTCGAGAATCGGCGACGGCACCCGGCTGTGGTGGGCGGCGGCGACGCTGGCCTTGTGCCGACGCCGCAACTTCCTCCACTGATTGTTCGAGTCGATGAGCCGTTGGGGGATGTCGGCGAGACGCTGAACCAGCCAGTGTCTCGCCATAACGGCGCTGCGCAATTTTTCGGGGCGGCGAACGCTCGCTCGCGTGTTGGCGAAGCCACAGCTAGCGCCGCGTGCGTGCAAAGTGAAAGCGACAGTTCACAACTGCGTTTTCAAAACGAGACGACGACAAACAACTAGCGGACTATAGTAGGAGGAACAAAGTCGGGCGGGCGGGCGGGCGGGCGGACGCGAGCGGCCAGTGCCGTGGGCAAGCGGCGTCGTCAGACTTGTTTACGGCGCCGAGCGGCCCGTCGTCGGAGGCGGTGCCAGACAGACGGTGGGGGGACGGGAGGGCGGGACGAGAGAGAGAGGAGGGAGGGAGGGAGGGAGGGGGAGGCAGCGGGACGGGCCGTCGCCGTCGCCATCGACAGAGAGCAGGGCGGTCTCGGCAGCGGCGGCCGTCTTGCGCAACACCGCCGTCGTCCACAGACGACGCTTCCAATTCGGCTCGCTCGCTCGCGCCACAGAGGAGGGAGAGCGGAGGAGACGAGAGCGTCGCGCTTTCGCTGCACCGCTCGCTGCCTCCGTCCATTTACTACGGCGCAGAAATTCAGCCAAAACAACTAGAGGGAGCAGTTGGGTAGAGGGGGAGGGGGATGTGTGGCGGTCGGGGGAGAGTGGTGTGGAGACAGGAGGAGGCAAAGAAGGCCTACGAACGACCACCCGTATTCATGGGATGGCGCGTGACGCCGCGGCGGTGCAGCTGCCTGCACAAGTACTCGGGACGAAACGGAGTAGGCGAGATAATTGTGTTGTTCCGTTCGGTTCGTTCGTCCCACGGAGCAGACGGCCGTTTCCGCAGCAGGAGACTGCCAGTGGAGCGCCCCCTGATCGCTGTGGGGCGACTTTTCTAGGATGCTGTTGACTCGGCACCGCGCGGCGCCGACGAGTACACGACTGCTGGCTACTCGCTGGCGTGCCGTACAGGGTGAGTAGAGGGGTATGTACCCAAACAGCGAGAAGGGGTTTGTACAAGAATCCCCTGTTAGTTCAACCTGCACTGACTGTAGGCAGTACAGTAGGCTATCCTCCACCCCCCCCCCCCTTGGTTGAAGGTGCTCAGTGCTCCTCATGATCACAACACAAAGTGATGGATGTCGAGGCCACTGTGCAGGTGTTGTAAGGCTTGCGAATCTTTCAATCCGAAAATAGCAAAAAAAACGGCAGCAGCAGTGGGTTTTGTTGTGTGGCTTACATTCGAGATTTATCCCCTCCCCCAACTTCGGTGGTCAATGCGGCCAGCACACGCTTTGTTTAAGGTTCACATGAACGCATGGCAATATTTCCTCCTTTGAGAGGTTTCACTAAACAGGAACTTCACTTCTCCTCCTTTCTGAGTTGGCTGCGCACGTACGTGCACTATCTCTGCACCTATCACGCGTAGTAGTAGTAGTGCGGCATACCGAAGAGCGAAAAGTGCACGTTGTTAGCAGTGTGGCGTCACTATCTATCAAGGCTGGCTCCCTGCAGTGCACGCACAATGGTGAACTGGTGCGCGCCGCATTGCCGTGTTGGTACGTAGTGGAGTGGAACGGTTGCATGCAATTGAGCGTAGCCAGCCAGTTGGTTCTGCTCTGTGAAGTACAGGCACCTGTCCCCTCCCTCCAAGAAAGTGCTCAACACGTGCCGCGTGATAAATAAACGGCTGGCTGGCTGACGTCTGCTGCCCCGTGTCGCCTCGCCAGTTGAAAAACACGAATGGCGACTGGCGGTGCGTCTCGCTCAGAAGCTACGCTCTTGTCGGGCTGCTCGAGTGAGGGGTGGACTAAGGACTTTGCTCTCAGGATGGACTTGAACTGCGTGAAAAAACATGGTCAACACGGCCGCTCGAAATAGCGGCCCCGACGAAGGCAACGCACCCATGTTGAACGAAGTATGGCGGAGGGAGTATGTACGAAGTAGTACGGAGGGAGGTGGGGTGAGGTCGGGACGGCAATCAAATATTGTCAGTGGTGGCGCACTCTAATCAATATTGGGGTAAGAAGAACGACACCACAAGCGAACAGCATGCCACCACCACGGAGGTGCTACTAGAGTGAACTGAACACTGGCCGATTAAAAAGTCGGACACTACATACTGATACAATGTTGCATTATTGTACGAAACGCTATGCTACGATTGCATTGCAGAGAAAGAATAGCATGGCAATCTTCTTGTCCTGTGTCCTGTGCTGCATTGCATGCCCATTGACCAAACGAGTTGATACAATGTATCGAATTTTACATTTCTACAGTAGAGGTTGGGGTGGCAGTGGAGCACATTCAACAAAAGAAAAACAAGAAAACAAGCAAAAAGATAGGAGTTGAATAGGAATAGGAGGGACAGGAGAGGGCCGGTGGCTGGTGCGGGCTATACTAATCGAAGGTACAAAAAGTCGGGCGCGCAAAGTCCCAACCGTATTACTTAGGGTTGTACGTTGCGCTGACCCGTACACCCTGATTCTTTTGGTGGAATTTTGCTCAATACTATCATAACACTTTAAAAAAAGAAAGCAATCTGGAAGCGAACGGCTAGAGTTGCGCGTTATCTGAGTGGGAGGGATGTGGAACACTTTCCCCCTCCCCTAATTACCCGATCGCAGTTAGAGATACCATGTGTAGCAACACCAACCCTGCACACGCCGGCGGGTGCCAGCCAATGCTGCCCTCCTACACGAGCAACGAGTCGTCATTGTTAGTGAGCAGCAAATAGAGGCCAATGGAGGTGCAGCACGAGCACCGCACGCACCGCAGTGAACCGCACACCCAGAACTGAGAACCGTCGTGGCGTTTGATAAAAAGCGCGGCGCGGCGCGGCGCGGCGCGGCGCGGCGCCGCGCTGTTTATACAAAACGCCGCGCTTTTTATAAAGTGTCAAAAGACGCCAAAAGCGTCGCAAAATACTGTAACGTTCAATTGAAAGTGACAATTCTTGACGTTCCAATGCGAGAAATACGCCTGAGTGTCCAAGAGCGCAAATCCTCGTCCATCACCAAATGGATCACTTGGCGGCGTACGATGGTTGCACCGCAAGTGGTGACGCCGCTGGTTCTGGCGACCGGTATGGAGAGCGGGCACGCTGCTGCAGGCTGCCGTCGAAGCTGCAGGTCAAGGTGCTGGCTGAGACTGCTGCAGCTGCAGCGGACGCCGTTGCAAACGTGAAGGAGGTGACGGCCGATGAACAGAGGCGAGGAGGCGACGGCACTGCACCGGCTGATGCTGCAGTACACCCATCCGCGATCTCGAGAACGGTACAAGCAAGCAACTGGTTATGGTGCAGGCTGACGACGGCGATCGAGTTGAACGCGCGCCCTGCAGTCACCGCCGAGGCCACTCCAGTCGACGACTGACGCGCGTAGACGGATCTGTCGACGCCGACTTCGAGGCCACTGGGTGAGCTGCTCAGCTTGAGGACCAATACGATGCAGTGATTAATCAACTGGCATAGGAATGGCGTTTCTGTAGTGTGTGCCGCATTCGCCGTTCGCCACGCGCCTGTTTCTATGCAAGTGCTGTTTGTTTCTGTGTAGGCGGTCTGCGCAGTATTGCTCAAGCTTCTGGTGGGGTTAGTGTCACACAGTTGCACAGGTTACACAGGTCCAGTACACAGCTGCACTCACGCCGCGTCGACGGCGTCGGCGCCCTTGGTCGCCGACTCGCGAGAACGTGGGCCGGCAGCGCTTGCATCGAGTAGGTCGACACTCGACAGGCGACCGGAGGCCGCGTTGGCGACCGACGCCGCCAACTCGCCAACGCCGACGTTCACTTCGCTCTCAAACGTTTCGCGCGAGCATTGTGACGCTCGACGTCTAACCGAACTATGGATTGCGCAGGGGCGAAAGGCGCGTGACGAGAACGGTCGTTGGCACCTACCTAATTCGAATTCGCATAGGTTATGACCGTGGTAGGACTTACGAGTTGCTCCCCAACGGTTGGCGAGACGCACAATGTCCCATTGTACGGGTGGTGGCCGACGATGCATTTTGAATCGATTGTCGTACAGCAGATGTCGCTCCTTCAGACACTTCGCCTCATCAACGACATTTTGCAAGAATAAGGGATTTTAAAAATATAACGTTACAGTACCTCGGGTCGCTGCTTGCCTCTTTCGGTATTGTATAAACAGCGCGGCGCCGCGCCGCGCCGCGCCGCGCCGCGCCGCCCTGTTTATCAAACGCCACCGTCGTCAACAAATCGTAGCACACTAACCTCTTGCTAGAAACGAGACACAAGCGAATAGAGTGTACTTGTACGGTACTTGCTCCTTTTAAGACTATTTTCCGATCTCCATTGACTGCTCGGCAGGGAATACTCAGTTCAGTATGCACCAGTATGCACATCCAGTATGCACATCCCTTTAAACCCTCTTTGGGGGGGACAGTGAAAAGTTGCACACCGGAATGATGAAAGCAACGTGCCACTTTGTGCGTTTTGCTGAATTTCAATGCAAATAATGATGCAAATCAAGTCCTGGCTACGCCACTGGCACTGACGCACACGCGCACGCACGCACACACGCACGCACACATGTTGTTCGTCTGTTCGTCTCTTGTTCGTGCTCGTCCTGTTGCAGTTGCCGCACAGCGCCTGGGCGGAGATGAGCGGCGCCGAACGGCTGGCGCACCTCTCTCAATTGTTCCAGTGCCGCGACACTGCGAAGCCGTCCTCCCTCTACCTTTCCCGAGCGAGGATCCGCGAGATTCTGCCATCTGGTTTGTGCGTAGTGTGAGCCAACGACGGCCTCTTGCTACTTTCCGCTTCCTTAGGTATGATGAGCGACGAGGCGCTAGAGGAGGCGCTCGACGAGGCGTCGGAGCTGGCGGACAACTACGAGTCGGACTTCACGAGCGTCCGCGAGCACCCCAGTGCCGACCTCTCGCCCGTCTGGCACGTGCTCGACGGCGAGCATTACGTCACCGTGCGCGTGCTACAGAAGGAGGCGTTCGCGCTCGAGTGCGCTCGCTGCCACCGTCTGCCGACGCTGAAGTTCGTCTGCTGCCACACGCTGGTCGTTGCGCACGTGGGACGCCGACTCGAGACCTGCCTCGCGTCTGCCGTGGAAGATTGGGAACTGGCCGCTGGACGGCACGCGCTCTTCAGCGCCGCCACCCAGCGCGCGGCCGGTGAAAAGGCCGAGAAGCGGCGCTACGGCGGGCGCAACAACACCAAGTGCACCGCCGTCGCTCAGTCGGTCCCGCATCCTGCGTTAGCCGTCGCTGTAATTAATCACGTTTTCTCGCAAATGGCATACGGGAGAAGGACCGACGCGCCCGCTTGTTCAGGCTGTTCCGACTCCCACAGCTGGATCGCTGGATGCGCCCTCGACCGTCGAGCTCAACCGCCTGAAGACGGCGCAGCCGCTGCGTTTCTCGGAGCCGTATCACAACGAGCAGCCATTCCGCTTGATCCTCCTCAGCGAGTGGCGGCAGCTCGGCCACAAGCACAAGGAATGCGTCTCGTGCAAGGTATGACGCCATGTCTGCAGCCCAACCGACCACCCCCCCCCCCCCACCCACCCCCCCCCCCCCGTCAGTTTATGCTTGTGCGGGTGTCCCCCTTGTCCCCCTCCAAGTCCCGACCTTCGTAACACGCAGTCGCTGCCACTGCAGAACGCGTTGCCGTGGTCGACGGTGGAGCCGGAAGACCTGGTGATCGCGCACCGCGAGCGCTTCTTCATCCCACCAGAGAAGCGCTTCTCGGGCTCGAGCAACAGTCGCGACATGCTCCTCCACTGCCGCTACAGCTGCGTCGTGGCCCGCTATCCCTACTACAGTAACCGAATGTTGGACGCCTCGGCTGTGCAAGAAAACCTCCGCTTGTCTCACCGAGAAAAAGTGCGGCTCAATTTCGGCATGTTTCTGTAATCTAGTTGGTTGGGGTGTCACCCATGTTGAACAGTAGCCAATTATGGATCCGCTGTCGTGTATCGCTATTTGTCGGCTTCGCTTTGTCATTCGTGTTGAGTGCAGTCGTTTGTCATAATAAATCACACTCTGACACTCAACTGCTCAGCAAACATACACTAAAACGTCGTCAACGGCATTTGTTCATCTTCCTGCTCTGTCGCATTGTGGTAGAAGGCGAAAAGCGGAAGAATATCTAAAGCAAAGAATTTCTATCAAATAGTGCGCAAAAAACGGCGGAAAAAAACAACGAACGGAAGGGAGATCTAACAGACTATCATTCCGGTGTGCAACTTTTCACTGTCCCCCCCAAAGAAGGTTTAAAGGGATGTGCATACTGGATGTGCATACTGGTGCATACTGAACTGAGTATTCCCGCTCGGCAACCCCGTCCCGTCCTGAATATGCCCTGCCCCATTGCAAGTTTCAATCAAATTGATGCAGTCGCGGTCATTCTAGAAAGCAGCCCAAGTTGTTGGACATGCAAATTACAAAAATCGACAAAATGATATACCTAAACTGGAATACTGCATGGTTCATTGCATTATTTGCATATTGAGACATTGCATACTTGATAGTGAATTTGTTTTGCCAAAAGGCCCTATGTTGCGTTGGCGGGTGTTGCACTTGAGTCAATCTTTCCTATTTGATGCCTGTGGACATTTTTGTATCGAGATTTGCGCTATTTTGTACCCATGGTTCGCTTCGCTCGCTGTGCTTCGCTTTCGTGTCTGCCATGTAATGCTGTACATCGTGCTTTGACGAATAAAATACAAACAAAACAAACAAACAAACTAACACACTCGCGACGTTCCAGTTTGTCAGACGCACAGTTAACAGTTTTGCATCAGGAATATCCAACATGCGACTTGCGTGTAGTACTGTAAGCAAATTTTGGCTTGACTACTCATGGTGTGCTGTGAAATTGCTTTTGCAACGTGTTGCAAAAGTGTATTTACTGGAGTCGTCGCATGGTATGTCATTTTGAACACTTGAAAAATTATCGGGTTTACAAGGTCTGAATGCTGATGCACTGCACTGCATGCTTCAAACAAATCGCCATGGTACTGTACGCATCGTATGGTATGTAAATTTGTACACGTGTACATGTGTACGATTGTACATTTGTACATACGATTGTACATTTGTACGTACGATTGTACATTCGTACATACGATTGTACATTTGTACATACGATTGTACATTTGTACAAGGTAGCGCCAGGCCGAGCCGGCAAAATGCGCATACCTAAATCAATTCTCGTGGGACGCCCATCGTGGATACCCACCCCAACGACAGTGACACACTGGAAGCAAAAACCAGTAAACAGGTACTTCAAAATTGTGTTGCAGGCCACATCATGCAATTCCAGCTTTGCATATTTTTGAGAGATGCCCATGTTGGCAACACCTGTGACATTAGTGAAAATAAGACAGCTGCGTCAAGCCTTTGCCGAGGTAATGTACTGTGCGGCTGGCTGACGTAGGTACACGCATACGCATTTACCTAGTTATTCAAATATATCCTTGTAATCATTGGATCGGTGCAAAAAGACAGTTGAGCAGTGGGGTTTTGCGTGTCCGGCCCGACGAAAGGTCAGGACGGTGGGCTCGTCAACTCTGCCAAAGTTATTTGCCGATGGCTCTCGCCTTCCCTGTCTCCGCGCTCTCACTGCGCGCTTCTCAGCTCGCCTCTTCACAGTTTAGTAGGACGCGCGCGTCAATAGTCCATCGCACTCGTCCCCATCGAACGAAACCGAGCAAGCGGCCGCCGGAACGACCGGGCCCGCGCTGCTAGCATTGCAGTGAAGGTTGGGTTAGTTATCGCTTCGTGCAGTCTCGCAATGCAGTTGCAGAGCAGCATGCCCAGTTCTCTCTGGTCAGCTTGCCGGTGTATCAGTCGACTGGTGGTGGGTGACAACGTGCTTATGGCGCAATCGTCTAACTGAGGAGTTGTCTGCACCGCGTCTGCCGTTCTCGTGTGCCTCTGTTGAGCAACAACAGTGCTGTGGCAAGGCGCCAGTGATTCGGCAAGGAGAGGTCTCTTCGCCTGATGGCCGACGTCCCTCCCTTCGGTTCCGCTCAATGGGCGCGCGTCCTTGAGTGCATCCTGAGGCGCGTCACTCGCATTCAGGCCGCCGCCGACCACCCGTAGGCATGCATGCGTCTCACTCGCTCGGGGCGGGGCGAGCGCAGTTCCCCATTGTCCCACCGCCTCTGTCGCTTCTCAGGCAGTCGACTCAGTCGCGCCGGCTCGCCCGCTCGGCGCCGCTTCTCGCGTTCACTTCCTTTGACAACGTTCCTGCACTCTTCAGTGGCGTAGCCAGGACTTGATTTCGGGGGGGGGGGAGTCCAATTTCGGCCAAATTCTCAATTTTGCAACAGGGGGGACCCTGTCGAATTTTTTGGACAGTGTGCCATTTCGGCTGGGGAAGCTTTAGACACTCTCTCATCCAATCTGTTTACACGCTTTGCGCTCGTTTGTCTGACTACATTCACACCAAAACGTTAGCAATGTTGTCAAAACGGTTGATTTCCGTGCTCAAAATAGCGCCGCAGGCAAATTTTTTAGAGTAGGGTAACGAACTTTCACGGTTTTTAATGCAAAACAATGCGGCGCAGGCAAAAATTTGGCTATTTAGTGTCGTTTTCATCAATATTTGCATTGAAATGGCAAAAAAGCCCAGATTGCCACGTTTGCAACAGAGGGTACCAAGTAAAAAAATTCTAGCTTCGGACAATTTCGGGGGGGGGGAAGCTTCCCCCTCCCCCCCCCCGTTGGCTACGCCACTGACACTCTTCAGAGCACCGACTTGTCGACATTCATGGAGGCGTGTCGAAGTCGTGCGGTCGCTAGTCCTCCATATGGTCGCCGCTCCTGCGTGTCCCGAAACATGCGTGCGCAGGAGACGAGCTTTGTTTGATTGTCTCAAGGAAGCTTGCCGCAACTGTCACACAACGGCCGGCGCCGTCGCCGCCGCCAATTGGAACGCTGCGACGACACTGTGGGCGGCCACTGCCCGCCCGCTGTCTGTTGTCGACTGCGCGCGTGCGAACCTTGCTCGCGGTTCGGCAAGCGCTTTTGTTGCGGCGGTGGCGGCGGCGGTAAGAAGGCGCCGTGGCCCCTGCGGGCCTGTCGGCAGCTCCTCTGCCCTTTGTCAAGGCCGACTTGGCGGCCTGCCACCTGCCGCAGTTTCTCTCTTCCCGTATAACGGACCAGACCGTTTCCGAAACCGGAACGCGCCGCTTTTGTCGGTGACTCGAGCTTGCCTTTACTCTGTTGTCTTGGGCTGAACCAATCGCTTACCACTCTTGAAAGGGTCTACAGTTGTAGTGATACAATCGAGCAGACCGCTCTCACACTGGACACGGACGGTTCTTGGTACATGCCATGTAGAGGCAGGCAGGCGCCTTTCTTGTAGAGGCAAGATAGAATCGTGCACAGCAGGGCGCCTTCGCCCCACTCCGAGCGCGTCGGAGGCCGACTCTTACATCGGCGCCAATTTTCGCTGCCTGTCGGCGGGCGGCGGCGGTTCAATCGCCTGCTGATCTTTGAGTTAGGCCGGCCAAGTGTTTCTCTTGCCTTGCGGGCCTTTCTGTCGCGTCCAGAATTTCCCAGTCGTGCGGGTCGGACTAGCGTGTGTACATCTTTTTCACTGTAGATAGTGACTCTGCTTCGACCATACCTGTTACGCGTATTTACATATTTTGCTGTACAACTGAAATGCAAATTGGCGATGATTAGTTATGGTAGGAAAATGGCGCGGATTTAAAAGTGCGCTAGCTGTTGAAGTACGGCCGACTGAATGTTTTAAGACGATGTTGTGGCCTACTGACGGCGGCGAGGACGCTGTTGTCAAGAGAGGCGCGTCGTTGCGAACTGTGGAGCTGCAGGGCCGAGGCAGGCGGGGCCTGGGCTTCAGCCTCGAGGGCGAGTTCCCCGTCCGTCTGGTCAACGTCAGCGGCGGCGCCGCGCAGGCCGGCCTCCAGGCGAGAGTCCACGCCGCGCGCCGCCTCTTTGACACCTCTCACTCCCCTCCCTCTCTCGTTCAGGATGGCGACTTGCTGGCGGCGGTCGGCGGCGAGGACGTGTCCGATGCGCGTCACACCGACGTCGTGAAACTCATATCGCGGCAATGCTCCTCCACGTCCAGTCTGATGTTGACAGTGCAGGTGTGCCTTTTTGCCGCCGCCACCGCCGCCGCTTTGTTCCCTCGGACGAGTGAGCGTGTCTAGGCGGCCGGCCAAGCGGGCGGCAGCGCCGCGCGCGCATTTGGAACCGACAAAAAGAATCGCGCGCGCGCTGTTGCGTCGTCTAGCTGGACGCGCACGCTGCCGCTGCCGGCCAGTTCGGCTCGTCAGAAGGACTTGATCGAGTGGGACAGACTGAAGGCGCCAATCAGCGGTTGGGGCGCTTGATTAGCTCGGTTTTTACGCACGGGTCTGCAGGCGTGGACAATGCTTTGTACTCTAGGTAGCGGATGCGGCAGAACTGAGTGGCCGCTGAAAATACTGTCGAGTCCATCGGGCGGGTCGACGGCCGACACAAAGGTCTCGGCTTCACTGCCGAGGTTCCGCAGCTCGGCTGCAGCAGCCAGGTCCTATCTTTCGTCATACCGTCTTGGCACCCTTTTGCCGGACGCTGCTCGACTTCAGACGCGACTCGCTGTCGTCGACGTCGTCAGGAAGCGGCTTGAAGATGAGTGCGGGCCGTTTCGACTTCATCCAGCGGTCGAGCGTGGAGTCGCTGCTGTCGACCACCCACTTCGTGCTGAATTACTACGGGGCGGTGCCCTGCTGTCTGGGGGAGGAGCGGTCGTCGACTGTGCGCCAGGCCTGCGACAGTCTGCTGCGCCAACAGCTCCAGCCCACCACCGCCCTCTTGACACTCGACGCGCCCACCGTATGCTCCTCCCCCCCCCCAATAAAATCTCAGGCGTCACTCGCCCTTTAGATTTCTCTGCGGAAGAAGCGCGACTCGCTCGTCTTCAGCTTGCAGCTGGAGGACGTCCGCTTCGCCGAGCTGCCGAGCAGCAGTCGGCGCAATTTTTTCGGACTCTGCTACGTGTCGTCCTCCTCTTCGTCCACGCGGCGCAACGGCTCCTCCGGTCGCTGCCCGCCCACGCCCGTCTGCTACGTCTTCGGCGTCGACTCGCAGCTGCGACTCCACGCCTTTCACACTTCCTACGCGCTCCAGTTCAAGATACAGTGCAGGTGCGCGCGCGCGGGCGTTTGCAGGGAGGGAGGGAGGGAGGAGCCGTGAGTGGCGCCGCTCGATTCAGCTACGACTCGAGTGGTCGCGGCCATGGCTGCGCGGAATTTCCATCGACGAGTAGTGCGGTCGTCAAGCGAATCAACGGCTATTTGGCGGCATTTCGCGAGTGGGGCGCCGGCGGTGTCGGTCGCGACGACGATATTTCGTCATCGGCAGCGTCGGCGCGCGCGACGAGCTACTGCGCGAGCATCGACAGCGGCGTCTGCAGCGGCGGGGGAACGCAGCTCGACCTAGCCCCCGTCGTCGCCTCAACCGCCACTCTGGATAGGCGCGCCTGTGGATGGGCCGTCGTCACCCCTTCGAAGGTATGTCCCACGGCCATGTACTTTCACTACATGTACATGGTACTTGTACTGTCGATGTACTCTGAGTTTGGCTGCACTATTTACTGCTCTCGCGCGCTGCCTCCACTCCCAACAAGCTGTGTTGCGTGGCGGTAGAAACTGCAACAACGACATCGAATTGTCTTCTTTTGCACACGTTCTCAGCCGCGCTGCAAACCGGGTTGTACCGGAGCGGAACATAGCACTGCGTAGCGTGCAGAACAGCTTCACAGTGAAATTCTAACGGTCAGATTGTCCCCAGCGCCGCCGCCCAGTTTGGCCTCGTCAATCATCATAAGCAGATATGCATACGACCATGTATGATGACTGCCGCGGCCGAGCAGCGTCTTCATCTCAGTGTGCGTTTTATATTCGCTCGCTTTCGCCGGCTTGCTGGCACTGCTTTGGAACGCAGGGAGCAAGTCATTTGGCGGTGAGCCCGCTGCGCAGTCGCAGTTTGCTTACAACCACCGGCCGATGCCGTTAGGGCGGGGAGGGAGGCAAACAGCGGGGCGCTTGTCGACGGTCAATGTCGTCGACTGTGTCGCAGTGGGAAGTTGCGCGCTCGTGTCGAACCTGCACCACCGCCACCGCCACTCGTTGCTCGGTTCGTTCGACCCCGCCTTCAAATTGGCTAGCCGAAGAACCCTCGCTGAGCGGTCCGGTTAGCCGCCGTGTATCTTCTCTCGTCCCTTGTGGTCGAATTTGGGTTGCGTTGGCCCAACCGGAAGAAGGAAATGCAACGGAAAAGTGCGGAATGGAGTGAAAGTGGCTGCTCGGCTCCGGTTCGCCCACTGGAATTCGGGTCGTCATCGGCAGTGGTCACGTGTAAGGGCAGCATGACGGGCCGTAAGAAGCTGGCGCGATGGAGAAGCTGTGGCTATGGCTCGGCGGCGTGGGCGAAGCGGCCAGTCGTGGCCGTGTCCGCGACCACCCTGAACGCCTTCGTCGGCTCTGGAGGAGGAGGCGGCGGAAACTTCTACTTGCTCGACGAGGGCTACAGCGTCTCCTGCTGGGTGGACAACTCGCCCTACAAGCGGAGGGTGACCGACTTTTCTTTGGAGAACGGTTCTATGTCAGCGAGCGCTGCTGCTGTCATCTGCTCGTCCGCTGATGCGGCGCTGGAGAGGAGAGGGCCGTTTAGTGGGCCGCCGGCAGAGGCCAGACGCTGGCCGCTCTCTCCGTCTCATACATTCAACCACGGACTCGCGTTTCCTTAGTCTGTCTGTCGCCCCGGTCCGACGCTTTCCTTGATTCGCTTTGCTCTCGCTCAGTCCAAACTAACAGCACACACACCTTTGTCCTCTAGCGCGTTTGCGTGTCGCCCGCGTCCTCGCCCTTTGGCGGCGAAAACCGATAATTTGACATTGTTTTGCGCTGCGCCCTCCCTGTGCCCTTTTGTGTCTCGACACCAGTTGCGTATTCGTATGCTGGAGTCATGCTATGCCTGATGTTGTAGTTGGACAGTGCGGCTGCTGAGCTTCCTTTAGGACTTGCCGAAGTGGCAGGTGACAGCAACGCGCTGTAGCGAGGAGATGTCGGACGGCTTGGTCGATTCGGCGCTGTCCGTGTCGGCGGGTCGGCGGTCGCCTTCGACGGGACAGCAACCGCAATGCGTTTCCGCTGCTTTGCCAGCTTCCGTCAATCGGAGTGTGTCGAGCCAGGTATGTTCACTTTTCTGACGATTTTGTTTTCTGCGTCTAGTGCTTTGGAATGCTCTTGCGCTGGTACGTACGCGCAAATGCCAGAGGACCCGTGATACGCAAACTAACGCATACATGGCGTGAACGCTCAGAGACATGTCTTCGCGTTTAAAGATCGCATGCTGGCGAGGCAGGAGGTAGGCGGTTCCGGAACCGCGCCTTTCGTCCCTCCCCTGGTCGTTAGCCTAAAAACAACGCGCGCTCTTCTTCCCCTCCTCGATCTTTGTGGATGGCACGTGGAATGCTGGCTGGTGGCCGCTGGGAAAGGAAGGAGGGTGCGAGGTATAGTGGGAGGGAGGGAGGGAGGGAAGGAAGGTGGTGGCAGCGGCGCTGCCCCAACGGCTCTGGCTGCCTGCCGGCGATTTCGCCAGCCGATGCGACTCTCGGATTACGTCGCTCTACTCATTGGGAAGGCGGGGAATCGGATTATGAATCGAAATTGAAGGAAAGCCTGTCTGGCAGCTGCGCTGTGTGGCGCCGGCCGCGGTCGACTGCGCGCTGCAAAGAGGAACTGTCAAGCTGTGCGTGGTCCCCGCGCCAAGCGCAGCGCTGTCGTCCGCCGGCGCCTCCAATGAATCTTTTCCTACGTCGAATGCTGTGTCAATCAGCCGTCAGTTTGGACTCTGGAACTGACACGATTCGCGAATGGGTAAGTCGCTGTGCTGCTGCTGTCCGCGCCATCGCTGTGGGGCTCTGGCTGCTCGGCCTCGCATTGCACGGAGTTTGTTTGTTGCGCCGTCGTGGCCCGTGGCGTGGCGGGCCGGTCGGGTCGGGATGAACGCGTGGCCTGAGGGGGCGGACGAGGGAGCGCTCGCGACGTCGCGACAGACGACTCGGCCCGCTTCGATCGAGCAGCGACAGCGAGCGGCCTCTGCCGCCTCAGCCGTCGCCGCCGCGAATGGAATGTTGGGAAGCGGCTGCGGTCGAGCAGTGGACAGCTCGACGATGCGCCACCGACAACTGTGCGGCGCTCTTGCTTTCTTGGGTCACGTCTCCGTCTCTGTTGAGGGAGGGGAGGAGGGCCGCGCGCTCGCATTGACTCTCTCTCGTCTGAGACCGACCGAAGGCGTGTACGCACGCACGCGCGGATCCCCTCCTTCCTCCTCCGCCCGCTCCTCACAGTCGCTTGCATTCATGCTGCCTGACAATGAGCACTTTGGGGAACTACAGGTGTGGATCGCCAGAGATAGAAAATGAGACATAGTTGCTATGGGTTGCCGTGTCTTGCTTGGTCGAGACCGTCTGTAGTCGGAGGTGGTAGTAGTACCACAGCACCACACAATACTCACACGTGGGCGTCTGGCTAGAACCGTGCCCATCATTGTCGATCGACGTTTTGTGGGTCGCTTTGAGTGCAGCAGGGACGTGACGGACATTAGTCAAAGGCAGCCAAGTGACGGTGATTATGGTTCATTCACTTGACAGACAGTTTGGCACAGGGGCAATATGTTCTAGTCGATGTGTTTTTGCTAGTTGCTACCTACACAGGAATCTCCTTTGTTTTGTTGTTGTCGTGCTACCGTGCTCAATCGCCCTCCTTGCCACCGCCGTGCCAGTCCTCTTGTCGAATTAATCTACAAAATATTTGTAACAATTGGTTGACGAACTGGATTTTTTGCATATTGTACTTTCAAAGTGGAAGTTGCATGCAAGTTATTGTTGTGGTAGCGCGTTTTCCAAAAGAAAGGTACCGTAATGTGTTATCAAGATGAATTTGCATGTACCATTTGGTTATGGTAGTCATCTGGGATGGAATCATGGAATGCCGCTTTTTGAAGTGCGTTGTTGTTGTTGATTTTGTGTGTCACACTCACACTGAAAGCAGCCCCGTTTGCCGAAATGGGCTGGGCTGTGCGCATTGTGGCGTCCTTGTGAGGAGGTGCTATGCCACTCCCTGCTTTATATAATGAAGGCTGCAGATTGGCTCTTCTGCGTCGCTGTGCTGCGCCGGTGGAATTGCAACGCACGTGTACGTACATGTATCTGTCGGTCGCTACCATGAGTAGCTTCGTCGTCTCGCTCGCTCTGGACAAATTGGTTGGAACCGAACGCGATCTACACAACGCATAGCAGAGCAGCTTATTCACGTCTGTTTTCAGCTGAGCTGTGAGCGTCGTCTCCATTGCAAATATCAATTGTAGCGCACTCACGGGACGGCGACCGCTACGTTAGCGTCTCCGTCCCCTACGTCGCCGCTACGCCCGAGTCTTGAGCTACCTCTCTGTCGGTCCCAGGCCAGCGGCTCTGTCTGTCCCCCTCGCCCGGGCATCGCTACTCGCCGAGGCAACGCCAGAAAAACCGAGGAAGAGTCTGTCTGTTTGACGATCGTTTCATTTTGCGTAGGCGTGACGGCAGTCTCGTTGGACCGGGGGGGGGGGGGTTGGGTCGTACGCACTGACCGAGGTCGGCGTGAAGGCGTCGGTGTCTCGTTTGATGGCAGGCGGTTGTCTGTGCGCCTGTCCTCGAAGGGGCAAGGAGGAGGTGCTCCAAAACTCTCCTCCTCAGCTACTTACGCTAGGCGTTCTCGCGTTTCGCTCTTGCAGCAGCCACTGCCGCTTCGTCGCGTGGCTTTTTCTCTCTTTTCGAAGCTACCCGTCGTCTGCGACCGCACGTCAGACTCTCTCTCCCCCTACTCGCTTCCGAGCTGCCTCTCTCGCTTTCGTCCCCGCTCCCTTCGCCCCTCGCGCCGGCCGCCGGCAGTGGGCGGGCGCGTAGCTCATGGAAAGCAGCGAGAGCCACACACGTGCTGGCGGCTCGGCCTAGGTTCGCTGCCGTGCGGTCGGCGGCTGTCGTCGCCGCCGCTGACGCTGCCGCCGCGCCGTCGTCGCCACCGCTGCGGCCGTAGCCGTCGTCGAGGCTGCCCCGAGCGTCGCAACTCGGCGAGGCTTGCAAGCGGCCTCGATCGTTACTTTGCCTTCAAAGTAGGCAGCTGGCGCGGTCGACGCCTGGCGCGACAGTGCGCCGCGGTGCAGCCACGACGGGTTCGTTCGTGACGACGAGCGTGACGACGTCGTCACATTTCTGCGACTCTTCATCTGCGCACACGCAGTGTGTGTGCCATGCGGCGGCTGTATTGGTCGGTTCGCGCGGTCGAACCGTTGCGTCCGCGTCGTTGTCCGGGCTGGAGTTGTTATGTTCTGCGCGGCGCTGACGTCGGCCCGTCGTCGTCGTCGTCGTCGTCGTCAGGTCGCCAATGCGCGGCCCTCGCACAGCGTAGGTTCGAACGTAGCGTACGCTGGCTTCGCGTCGCGTCAGCGGATTCGGTCGATTGGTCGTCCGCGCACTGGGTAGCGTAGAAGGACGACCGCAGCAGCACCGGCGGCTTGTTCAAACAGGAGTGCGTCTGACCAGCGTCCTCGACGACCCCTTCTTTCTCTCGTTCTCTTCCTGTGTCGCTAACTCGCTCCTCGCTTCGTTTCAGAATGTAGAAGGCGAGCCGCCCAGCGCTGGCGCGTCTCTCACCGACCAGTTTGGTCTGACAGCGGTGAGTGAACACAAAAAAAGGAGGCGAACGCACGCTCGGAGCCAACGCGCAGCGCTTCAGAGGCAGCGGCAGCAGCTTCAGCAGCAGATCTCCAAGTCCACCGACCATATGTCCTTCGCGGGCGCGTTCACGCCGCAGGACTTTGCGGACGCGCTCAAGGACCACAATATGCGCAAGCCCTTCGAGGAGTTCCTCACGCAGCAGTTCTGCGTCGAGAACATCAACTTCTACTTGGCCGTAGAGGCGTTCCGCGCCGTCGAAGATCCCATTGAGGTGGCCGCGTTTGGACGAATGTACTAATGTCTACCGTGTACCCCTAGTACTTTGTAGCGATTTGTGCCTCAACCTCAGTTTACTGTAGACGCTCAACTGCGCTCTCTTTGCAGAGCCAGCTGCTGAGTCGCGAGATCTACGAGCGCCACTTCGAGTGCGACTGCGCGGAGCCAATCAACGTGGACGCGGCGACGATCCACGCGATCACGGACGTCATCAAGTCGGGCAGGCACGAGCTGGAGGTGTTCGACACGGCCCAGTACCAGATCTACCACCTGCTGAAGTACGACTGCTGGCCCCGCTTCCTCGCCTGGCAGGCGCGCTTCCCCTCCAAGGCGACGCTTCTCGACGCCGGGTGGGTGCTCGTTCCGCTCGCGCCAGCCACCAGCCCTAACTTCGGCCGACGAGTGTCGTTCAGTTGTGCCGCGAAGAGCCAGTCGAGCAGCGGAAGCGCCGAGGCTGTCGACCACCACGGCGGCCAGTCGGCGTCCCACGACAAGAAGAGACGCAGCATCCTGCCGTGGAGGCCCCGATGGAGCCGGTAGGCCAGCTGTTTGACTCTTGTTCTGGACCCTATTGGGCGTACGTGCACCGCGCGCCTCTAGTAGACGGAAAGCGCAGCACACCGCCGACCCGGCTGTCCGCATCGAGGAGTCACCTTCGCCGCCTCTGCTGGTCGGCACCGAGCAGAAGCACTCCGATGGCTCGCTGACCGTGCGCTCTGCGGCGGCCGACAAGCCGACGCTGCAGTCGGTGGGCAAGCAGCGCTCCATGCCTGCCGAGGCCTCGCATGTCTTCGCCGGCCACTCGCTGAGACAAGCGAATCCACCCGGCACGCCCTCCCCTCTGGCCGCGTCGACGCCCGGCCCCGCGACGTCGACTGGCGCCTGGATGGCCTCGAAACCGGACGTCGTGCCCGACAACGAGCCCGCCTGTCCCGCCACCCCCATTGTGGGCGGCGGCGGCGGCGGCGGCGGCGGCGGTGGCGAGGCTTCCGCTGCTGCGACGACGACAACGCCGCCTAGCGGTCCTGGAGTGGGCTCGACCTCTCCCTACGCGGGCTCGTTCCGGGGCGGCTCTAGCGCCGAGACGGCCCACTGCAGCGCCTACTGTCCGCAGACGGGCCGGCGGCAGAACGTGGTCGTCCGCAAGGGCATGACGGTCGGCAAGTGGGTGGACCGGCTGTCGCTGCAGTGGCAGACGGCGCTGGCGGCCACTGGGGTCGCGGACGTGACGGACGGCGGCTGCCGCGCCGTCTCTCCCGACGTCGACGCGTTCGACGCGCTCGCCGGCCGCTCCATCCAGGTGGACCGAGTCGTCTGCTTCGTCATCGACTTCTCCATTTCCGGCAAGAACGCCAGGAAGTCAGTCCGTCCGTGTGGAGACTTGATGATTGAGTCGACACTGCACGCGCCAGCCGCTCCTAACCGCAAGTGCGCTCGCGCGCCCTTTCAGAGTGCTCAGCGTACGCAGTAGTAACGCGGAGCTGTCGACCAATGAAGTGGTCACTGCGATCTTGAAGGATTTCAACGTGAAGTCCGACTCGCATCACGTCGTGTTCGAGGGCACTACCGAGGTATGGGGGGGGGGGGGGTCCCTTGAATCGCTTGTTTGTTCCTATGCTGGGCGTCCGACGGGCGTCCAACTAACTAAGTGTGTGTTGTTGAGGAGGTGTTGAGCTGCGAGCCGATCAAGTGCGCGCACGGCCGCAAGCTGCTCGTCTATTCCGAGCGGGAATTCGACGAGTGGCGCAACACGGACCCTCCGTTCCCGTCGACGGGCCAGTCGGGCGTCGTCTCGCCCTTTCTCATCGCGCATCCCGACTCCGTGGGCGCCGCCGGCTACAAGTGCGTCTCCTCCCTCTCCACCGTCGGCATCGTCGAGCTCGCCTCCTCTTCTGCCAACAGAGTTCGTGTAGGCTCTGTCGCTGTCGCTGTGCTAGGACTTCTAGTTTGCCCTCTTCCCTCTACAGGACACCCGATCCCCGTTCGGCATGCAGAAGTTCGTGCGGACGAAAATCGGCGCTGCGCTGCGTCGACAGGCGGCGCCGACAGCGGTGACGCCCGCCGAACGCCTCCGACGCGCGAGCAGAGACGACGTGCGGGCGCGTCAGCTGAGCCCCTCGAGGGCGGCCGCTCGGTTCCTCAGTCCGCGGCGCAAGTCGCTGGGCGTCCTCCGACACGGCAAGCCGAACGCGGCGCCCACCCTCTCCGCCGACAACAGCGCCAAGACGCCGACGTCCGCCGAAGGGCCGCTCTCCCAGCCACCTCGGCGTCCGTCCGCCAAGCGTCAGACGTTCGCCCAGTCGCTGTCTAGGAAAGACGAAGGTACATTGTACCTGGATATTTTTCATGTTCTCAGTTGTCGAACGGGGCTTTCGCTGTTGCAGAGCTTGAGCACCTGAGGAAGAAGACGCAGAACAATCGGCTGGAGGAGCAGCAGCAGCAGCAGCAGCAGCGCGGCTCTCGACCACCGACCAACTGCGCGCTGCCGGACTTCCTTCAGCAGCGACTGGAGGAGGACGTCTGTAGCGGTGCCGACGTCTCCAGCGACGACCCTCTCAACGTGGCGTTCATCCGCTACGAGGATGTCGGCAGCCAGGAGAACAACAGTACGACGCATTGCCGTACCAGTGGTGGTGGGGGACGCGCGAAGCCTCCGCCCCTCTTCGCGACCAACGTCGACGACGGCAGCGCCAAGGCGACCTCCCTCACGCCGAAGCACTCGTGGCAGTACGACTACGTCTAGTCTCAGCAAGGCCCCTTTCTCCACTTTCTTTCTCTCCCCTCCCTCCTTCCTTCCTTCCCCTCTCCTCAGCACACTTTCTTAGTCCGCCGGCACACCTTGCGTGCGTACTTTGTTGCGAGTGAAGGTGAAGAATGGGAGGAGAAGCCATTCGCGAGCAGAGAACTTGTGATTTTTCGCTCCGTGCCCTTACCCTGCATTTCAATTCTCTTGTGTCGTTGGTTGAGTTGTAGACTCGCTTGGCGGCCGTGTCTCTTGAAGAGTGCGCCAGCCACGTGAGCGCCCCTTCTGTTGACAGTACAGTGCAACAGTGTCACGTAGTGTACCACTTCCATGTACACTGCACGTACGTGCACGTATGTACAAGGTTTGGTCCTTTTGGGCCTGACTCTCACACTACGATGTAGGCGTGCTACCAAGATGCCGCTCAGCTGCCAGCGGCACGTCGCTCGGCTGCGGCCTTTTTCGGCGCCTGCCCCAGAAATGCGCCACGCCCCATTCGGCGCGCAGCTGTTCCTTGTCTCTCTTTCTCTCTCTCTCGTCAGTCGGAGCTAGCGTCGTTCTCGAGAAAGCTGCAAGATGCGCGCGAGCGGCGCACTGGCAGCAGCCCTGCTCGCCGTCTGCGTCGCAGCGCAGGAGCGCGTGCTCGTGCCTCCGGACTTCAACCTCGCGCTTCGCAAACCGGTTCAAGCCTCGTCGACCTGTGGCGTTGACGAGCTGGGCCAACCCGTCGTCGAGACGTATTGTTCGCTCGCGGGTACGCTAGATTTTCGCGCGCGACGACGCCCTGACGAAAGCGAGAGCGTATGTATTGCTGACGGTCGACAGGAGCGTCACTCGTCACGACTGGATATGGAGAGCCGCGAGGTCGAGCGCGCTCGGACGGGCACGCCAATTCTAGCAAGTCCTACTTCGCAGAGTTGCGCGCGGCCCAAGCCAACAACGTCTTTCTTACGCGTGTACGCGTGGGAGTTGGACTGATGTCTATTGTCGCAATTTTCGCAAAAAAAAGGCGGCTTGCTTTAGGTGGGCCAGCTCTGCGGCACATGTCAGTTCGGTCGTGGCAACTACTTCCCACCCGAGAACATGGTGGACGGGCTAGCCACCTGGTGGCAGAGTCCGCCGCTCTCCCGAGGGATGGACTACGAACACGTCAACATCACCATCGACCTCACACAGGTCCGCACGTGCATTTTTTTACACTTTACGTTGGCCCAAGCTGCCATCGGAAATGAGCTTGGCCGTTCGGTGTAGAGAAGGACGCAGACATCTGGGCTCATCATAGGCCGCGCTGTCAGAGCGTCAGGCCGCACAGCTGTTGACGGGGCCGCAAAACCTATAGCCTTCTTCGCAGCCTCTTAGCCTAACGCAGCTGCTTGAATCTGCGCAGTGCACAGACAGTCCTTGTTGCGTATCGGCCTTTTTTGGAGGTGTCCGATGTCCGGTCGACTAACAGACAACGCTGCTTTTTCATGGACCGCACATAATTTATTCACGCACCGTTGACTCATTCACAGGGCGAGAATACTGCCTTTGAAGGAACCGCACGGGGTACATACAGTACAGCGCAAACAGACACGTGATAGTTTCAGTTCCACGTCACCAGTTGCCCCTCTTCTGACATGGCTTATTGTAGTGTTGGCAACGACACTACAGTGATCCCAAGCACGATGAGCGGAAGTGACACGCGAGCGAACGGAGCTATTTAATGTGCACTGTCGACTTGGAAAATAGAGTATATTAGTAGTGACAATTTAACAGAAAAGATAGTTAGTACAAAAGGGCGGACCTTGAAGAGGAGGCGCACGCGGAGAATGGCGTCGAGCGAGCGTCTCGCGTCCGCCTTATGGCGCGCCCCCCAAGCCCCCGCCGTCGCCTCAAGAGCTGAGCTGTTCAAGCCTCCACTCCCCCGCCACGGTAGACCGGCGGCTCAGAGCACGCTCCTCTCTCTCCCCGGGCGCGCCCACCACCCCCCGCCGGGAGCCAGCATGGCCACGAGCTTTCCGCCGACGCTCAGTCGCCCCGCCGCGCCCCCCGCCCTCGCTTCTACAAGCGAACCACCCCCCCCGCCTCTCCCCTCCCGCCGATTTGCTTCGACACTCGCTCAGCTGCCCCCTCTCGGTTGCGCGAGCAAGACGCACGCGCTCTCACGCTGAAGAAGGCGATGAGGCAGTGCTGGAACGATGCAGGCTGAGGCGCGCGCGCAGAAGCGACGCATGTCGCGCATGCGAGTCAAGCGCTGAGCAGGCGCCAGCTGCGGCCGAGCGAGCCGCTCCCTCCTCGACTACACGCCACTGCCCGGCCAAGGACAAGACTTGCAACCCTGCAAAAACACGCGCGTTGCTGCAGAGAAAGCAGGCACAGCCGGAGCAGCGCCAGCAGCGACTGCAGGAGAGGACGCGAGGCGTCCTTCAGTGCGCGAGGCTGGTGGCAAGATGCTCGTCAAACCATCTCCATCTGGCGGAGCGAGTTCCGTCGCGTCAAGTTGGAGATGCACCGCCTGCTCGCGTCGCACAGTCGCCCGCTTTCCCCCTTCCATGCGGAGTTCAAGCGTCTTTCCTTCGATGCGAGCGCGGTCTCCACATCACCACGCAAGTAGCGCCACACCACTTCTCGCGTCCCATACTCCAGTGCTGGGCCGCAACTTCTTGTGTCCCCTGGGAGTGAAGCTGCAGCTCGCTGCGCCAGGGACCGACAGAAAGGCGACAGCGACGACCCGCGAAGGCACCACCAGCGGCCGCTACACCAGCAGTCGCAGACCAGCACTCGCCAGATGACCGCCAGCTTCACGCCGGCACCGACCAAGGAGACGCCAGCGACGGAGCGCAGCAATGACGACAAGACGAGTGGACGCCGTCGACTGCACGAAGGACGGAGACGGCTAGCTGAGGACGCCAGCGCCCTGCCACACTACCTCGAAGACGACCGCCGAGCTGTCGACGCCGGCATCGACCCAGAAGACACCGCCGGCAGCCTACAGCAGCCGTCCGTCTTCAGCTAGAAGGGGAGGGATGTAGTGTTGGCAACGACACTACAGTGATCCCAAGCACGATGAGCGGAAGTGACACGCGAGCGAACGGAGCTATTTAATGTGACACTGTCGACTTGGAAAATAGAGTATATTAGTAGTGACTAATTTAACAGAAAAGATAGTTAGTACACTACACTTATCTCCTGGCTTATCATGCGTGATTTGTGGAATAGGAGGCGTGGGATTGTGGTGTAGCGGTTAGCATCCAGGACCGGAATCCCTGAGACCTGGGTTCGAATCCCAGCACTGCAATCGCCTTTTTTCCACAACTCTTCAATGACCGCAAACACATTCTGGGAAGAAGGAGCAGAATAGAATCAACCTAAGCGAAATACACATGCCAACACAGATCACGGTTGCCGTCCGCAAATTCTGGTTATTTTAGCAGTTTCACGTGGCCTACGTAGGCATCGCGATGGCGAACAGTCCCCGACCAGCGACGTGGGTACTGGAGAAGTCGGCGGATCACGGTTGGCAGCGTCGCGTGGCGTGCCGAGGTCGTAAGGACGCGTCGCGGAGTCCATCGCAGGGGCGACGTACGAGCCGTGGCAGTACTTCGCGCCGTCGCGGTCCGAGTGCGTCGCCCACTTCGGCGCCGACGTCGAGGACGCCGTCTTCGACGACGACACCGTCTACTGCTCCACCGCCAAGCACTTCCACCACATTCTGCCGCTCACCGACGCCGAGGTACAATACCTCTGCTAGCCGCGTACATTCTATGCAGCAATGTGCCCACTGCAGCATATAACACTTGTGCGCATGCGGTACCTATGTGCAAAACTTGGCAAGAGAAACCTCTGTGCGAGTTCTGTTCTATATGAAAACTGTCTCTAAAATGTCCTGATCACCCGAACCGGCCGTTACAGATCTACGTGCGGCTCCTGGACGACCGTCCTAGCCGGAGAAAATTCTTCGAGAGTGAAACACTACAGAATTTCACGACAGCAACGAATGTCCGACTGCGGCTGCTCAAGACGAACACCATGCTGGGCGACCGCATGCGCCAGGACCCGTCCGTCACACGGAGGGTGTGTGTGTGTGTGTCGATCTAGACTCTAGTACATACGACTTGCTGACTGTCGTATCCTCGGGTTTTGCTAACCTGAGACAGACTAAGTACTACTGCCAAAAGAATTTCCTCTAGTTGAATACGGCGTAACAGATATCGCATACGCAAGTACGAGTGTCATTTCCTTTTCCAAGGTCAGTCAGTGCTCGTTCCAAACATATCACTGACCCGACCGCTGCCTCCCTTCTAGTACTTTTATGCGATCCGCCAAATCACTGTCGGTGGCCGCTGCGTGTGTCACGGCCACGCGAGCACTTGCTACCAAGCCGACGACGACACGAAGCTCTTGCAGTGCCGCTGCGAGCACAACACCTGTGGGCCGCACTGCGACCAATGCTGCCCCGGTACTGACTGCTGAAAGAATTGAGTTGACGTCCGGTTCTGTTAAAACTCTTTGTCTTTCACAGGTTTCGAACAGAAACGTTGGCAGCCCGCCAAGAGCAAAGACGTATTCGTCTGCGAACGTAAGCTCGACCGACGCCTCAGCAATATTGCGCGCTCATACGGACTGCCTCGAGAGTTGCAGCGTGCAACTGTTTCGGACACAGCCGCGACTGCGACTACGACTCGGACTTGGACGAGAAAAAGTTGAGTCTCGACATCCACGGCGAGTACGCGGGCGGCGGTCGGTGCCGGAACTGTCAGGTGAGGCGCTGGCTGAGCTGATTGGCGGGCCCACTGCGAGCTCGCCGCCATCTATCGCAGCACAACACCACTGGTGTGAACTGCCACGAGTGTCTCTTCGGCTTCTACAACCCGCGAGGCGTCCCCAAGAACTCGACGAACGCCTGCCAGCGTACGCGCCCCAGCGCAGCCGTCCTCACCTTCGGGACACGCGTGCGCCATTTAGCGTGCGAATGCGACAACCCGCATTATTATACGGGCGACTGCGCGGGCGACGCGCGCTCCTGCCTCTGCAAGCCCATGTTCAAGGAACCCGGTAGGTGGAACGGAGCTCGTCTTGCGCAAAGCGGCGTCGCCACGTGAGGCCCGACCGCACAGGTTGTCGCGAGTGCGCCGACGGCTACAACAAGGCGACGTACCCGATGTGCGAGCCGTGTCCCTGCTTCTACAACGGCACGGTCGGCCACAACTGCACCGGCCACCTGGGCGGGCCTTGTCTCTGCTTCGCCAACTTCGACGGCTACCGCTGCGATCGCTGCGCGCTCGGCTTCTACGGCAGGGACGAAGGCTGCGTCGGTGCGTCTCAGCTTGCCGACGGTCGCCGTCCGGCAGGTTCTCGGTGGCGCACGGTTGCAGCGTGCAACTGCAGCGGACCGGGCGTGCTGGAGTCGGCGGCGCAGAACTGCTCGGCGGAAGACGGCCATTGCACTTGCAAGGCCAACTTCGCCGGGCGAAACTGCGACCGCTGCGCCGATGGATTCTTTGGAGAGCAGTGCACGCGTACGGAGAGCAGCGGCGCCGATGTCGGCGCACGTAGCGCGGCGCTCCCTCCGCTGCAGCCTGCGACTGCGACACGTCGGGAACGGAGCCTGGCGTCTGCAACAAGACGACGGGCGAATGCCTCTGCAAAGTCGGATTTCACGGCGCCCCCAAATGCGACCGATGCAACGAGACGTACTATGGCTACCCAAATTGCAAGGGTATATTGATGCTTTGCATCATAATGGATCTTCAACGCAAGTCTGATCAACGAGCGTTTTAGCTTGCGCTTGCGCCATGGAAGGCTCTGCTGGTGAACTGTGCGATCCGAAATCTGGTCAGTGTCCCTGTTTGGCCAACTATACCGGTCGAGTTTGTGACAAATGCGCTGTCGCTTTTTACGACTACCCAAGATGTCGAGGTTTGTCGAATGCGTTTTGTACGACTTCGACTAAGCTTGGGATTATGTTCTCGATTATGCTTCAGCTTGCGATTGCGTCGGAAGCGGCAGCCTCGGAAGCACGTGCGACTCGGACGGCACGTGCTACTGCAAAAAGAATTTCGCCGGTCCAAAGTGTGCCGAGTGCAAGCCAAACCACTTCAACTTTCCTCTTTGCGAAGGTTTGGGCGCGAAGTTGTAACGTCTACCTCAGGAGCGAACCGATTGTCTTCAGAGTGCAACTGCCATCCAGCCGGCGTGCAGCCGGGTTTCGCGGGCTGCGACTCGGTGGCGCCGGGAGAGCTGTGCCTCTGCAAGACGCACGTGTCGGGTCGGACGTGCGACCACTGCAAGGTCGGCACCTACGGCCTCGACTACTCCAATCCGTTCGGCTGCTCCGGTGAGCGACCGCCCTATTTTCAGCCGTCGTCTCTTGTCGCGTTGACACTGCGCAATTCCGCGTTTCCGAGTGCGACTGCGACACGCGCGGCACGATCGGCCACTTGAGCGACTGCGCGTCGGAGAGCGGCCAGTGTCTCTGCAAGCAGCGCGTGTCGGGTCGGCAGTGCGACCGATGCACGCCCGGCTACTACATGCTGCGGGCCGGCGACTTGCTCGGCTGTCGATGTAAGCGTCGGTTGGGAGGAGGCTCGCGATCGACGTTCCCGACGTTGTTGCAGCGTGCGCCTGCGACGTGGGCGGCGCGAGCTCGCGGCGGTGCGACCAGGAGACGGGAAAGTGCTACTGCAGGAACGGCATCGAGGGTCGCAAGTGCACCACGGCCATGGACACCTACTACATGCCCGACTTGTGGCACCTCAAAGCAAGCGGGGCACGGTACTCGATGTGCAGAGCGCTACACAGCGAGTTTTAGTTCGAAGCCGAAGGCATTCACGAGAACGGCGTGCGCTATTCTTCCGACTCGACGCTATTCCCGGACTTTTCCTACAGAGGATTCGCAGTCTTCTCGCCCATTCAGGTGCGCGCGTACGCGACGCTGGTCAGTCGAGATCGAGGGAAGCTTCTCGAAGAAGGGAGCCTTTAGGACAAGATTCTGATCGAGCTGACGCTACCTCGACACGTCAGCAGCAAGCTCTACCGCCTCCTCTTCCACTACGTCAACGCCAATCCACGAGAGGTCACGGTCGCCGTACGACTGGCGCCAGCCGCTCCGCAGCAAGGTCTCGACCTGGATCGAAAGGAGCGCAGCCGATTGTTCCTTCGTGACTCGTTACTGTTGCATTACAGGCACTGCTGAGCAAGTGGGCTCATTTGCTCTGTCGAACGGCGGCTTCCCAAGAACGGAAGTTCTGTCGGCCGCCGGTGTGCCCTACCACTTCTTGCTGGACAAGGGCACGTGGCATCTGGAAGTGTCGACAAAGGAGCGACTGTTCTTGGTGTGCTTATTCCCGTTTGCATCGAGCCCCGGAACATGATGTTTCTTTGTCACGCAGGACTATGTCGTTCTACTGCCTTCGGATTATTACGAGCACACGCTGTTGGAAAGTCCGTCGGAGAGAATCTGCTCCGCAGACGATTCGGCGTCGGAGGAGCCGTGTCAGCGTCTCGTGTACCCGCCGCTGCGCAAAGCCTCCGCCGCAGAGGCGACAAGAACTGAGAAAGGATTCGACTTTGCTTGGCCACCTCTCGAGTCGAGCCAGAGCCACGTCGTCGTCCTCGAGTACACGGCCGCGCTCAACGACACCGCTGCGTTCCGTGTCTCTACAAACGGATCGCAAAATGGAAATGTCTTTTTCGACAACTGTGACGGCAGGTCGGTCGTAGGTCGTCATCGCCACCCATCAATGGGATATCTACCTAGCCATATTTCAGTTGTCGAACGGTGCTCTTAACCAGTGCTGGCAAGCCGTTGGAAGTACAACAGCTAGATGATGTCACCGGCTTGGCTGTGTCTCTAACGTCGGATGACGACGATGACGTCGCTTCTCGAGTCGACGTTGGCTCCGCCTACGCAGTGCCGCTGGAGGCGTTTGCTGCGAAGCTTCTCTATCCGAGTGTTCAGTGCGTCGTTCAGAATGGCAGGTGCGTCCGGTTTCTCGTCCAGCAGCTTGCGGATACGACCGCGACCTCCTTTTCTAGTTGTCTTGAGCAGCCGTTCCTTCGTCCTCCTTCGGTGCCGATCTTCGTCGAAGCTGAATCGGCGCAGGCGGCAGGTGATGCGGTCGTCACAGGCAAGGACCTGCCTTTCGAAGTGGCCGGCAAGGACTACGTCGAGGTGGTGGCCCTGTCGAACCTGCAGGTACCCTGCCAGCCAGCCTGCATGCCCCACCGCCTGTCGCCCTTGACGCGAGCTAACCGCCGCGACAGGGCTCGGTGCAGCTGAGCGGCAAGGCGCCCGAGCGCGCCTACTACCACGTCTACGTGCACTACTACAACGCCGACAGCTCGGGCGGCCACGTCCGCGGCGTCCTCAGCGGCGAGCAGCGCGCCACGGACGGTGAGGACAGGGAACCGAGCAGGCGAGCGGTTTCGCGACGAGTCGACGACCTCTCGAACTGCAGTGGCCGTCGAGTTCGACTTCTGTCCCAACGTGGCGGGCTGCAGGGCGTTGGTGCGGACCAAGAAGGACGAACGAGACCACCTCTTCGTGCCACTCGAGTTCGACTTTTGGCTCTTCAACAACGAGTCGCTCAGCTCTCCAGTGTACATTGTATGTCGTGTCTCTGCTTTTCGGCCTACTGTATGCCTGCCTTTTCGGTCTGTTGGATTTAGGACTACGTCTTCGCCGTCCCGTACAACTATCCTGCAAAAGATCAGTTGATGGAGCCGCCAAAAGCGGTGGCGCAGCCGCTCGCGTTTTCGGAGCAGTGTGGCCACAATCACTTCTCGAATGAGTAAGCAATGACTTGATTCCCCACTCTTTCGCAGTGTTCACACCTGAACGATGCCTCAGCGCTGCTAACGTGAGCGACTACTGCAAAGGCAAGGTTTTCTCCCTTTCCGCTGCGTTCAACCAGGAGGCGCAACGCTGCGAATGCAACAGAGAAGGTACCGTACTCTTGTGATAGCTGTGCAAGAAAACTCTGTCTCTGAGTTTAGGTTCCGTAAGCTTTACGTGCGCAAAATACGGTGGACAGTGCCCGTGCCAGCCGAACGTGATCGGCAGGCGCTGCGACCGATGCGCCTCCGGATTCTTCGGCTTCCCCAACTGTCGACGTGGGCTGCGTGACCTGCCGATGCGTCGTGGCGATCGTCAGCAGCTTTTGCCGTTGCAGCGTGCCGCTGCGGGCAGCGCCGACAGCGCTGCGACGAGCGCACGGGCCAGTGCCTCTGCGCGCCCTACGTGACTGGCGTCGAGTGCGACAAGTGCGTCCTGCAGGCCTTCGGCTACGATCCCCTCATCGGCTGCAAACTCTGCGACTGCCATCCCGAGGGCTCCTACTCCGACAGACTTCAGTGCATGCCCGACAGCGGCCAGTGCCGGTGAGCTGCGCGCGTGCGAGGCAGTCCGCGGCGTCTGCTCCAAGTGGCGGCCTCTTCCAGCTGCAAACAAGGCTCCCCAATTGGTGGGCTCAAATGCGACCGTTGTCTGGCAGGCCACTTCGCATTTCCCGCGTGTCGGAAGTGCGGCTGTGACGAGCGCGGCGTCACGGCCGACGTCTGCGACCAGAGCAGTGCCAAGTGCTTGTGCAAGGTGTCGACCATATTTTAAAATACCGTGATCCCTCTAATTGGTCCCCCTCAGTCAGCCTCCCCCACGCTCGCGGTAAAACAATTGCCCCCCCCCGGTGACTAATTAGAGGGTTAATGTTACATGTGGTTCAAGAGACAACGGCTTGGTGTGCTTAGGAAAACGTGGATGGCGAGCGCTGCAATCGGTGCAAGCCTGGAACGTACAATCTGGACGAGAGCAACCCGAAAGGCTGCACAAAGTGTTTCTGCTCCGGCGTTAGCGACCAGTGCGTCAGCGACAGTCGGGTCCGCGCAGTGGTGGGTTTCGTTCGTCAAAAGGTCCCTTGGCACGCGCCTGACGACGAAGAGGTTGTAGGTGGCCCAAGCGGACGGTTGGCGTGCCTGGAACGGCAGCGAGTCATTGGAGGTCGTCCAAGCCGACTCGTCACAGAGTGTGACGCCGGTCGGCGGGCACAACTACGAGCTGTCCTTTACAGCGCCCCCGGTCTACCTGGGCAATCAGATCGCGTCCTACGGAGGCTCCATACAGTAGGACGTAACTGCCGGGCTGTCAGAGGGGAAAGAGAGAGCCACGCTCGCATTTGGTACAGGTACACGTTGGCCGTGCAGACGACGGAGGACGGCAACATACAGTCGGTGGCTGACCTCACCCTGTCTGGAGCCAACATGACGCTCGAGTACTGGAGCCTCGAGCCGCCGGCCAATCCTCGCCAACCTTTCCAAGTGGCAGCTCAGCTCACAGAGGTTTGGGCAGCCGACGAACTGTCGGTACTTTTCAATCCTATCCTGTTTGACGACTTTCGTTACAGTACAAGTGGCAGCTAAATAGCGAGAGCGGCCGAGCGCCGACCAGAGACGAGTTCATGCGAGTGTTGGGCGCACTGGATCAACTGGCGGTCAACGTCGCCCACTTCCACCGAGTTTCGTCGGCCGAGATGTCCGACTTTCGACTGGAGTCCTCGGCGGAGCCGGCTCGACAGGCGCGCGACGCCCCCAGAGTCGCGTCTGTCGAGCGGTGCTACTGTCCAGCCGGTTACGTGGGCACTTCGTGCGAGGTAATGCGCTGGCTGCAAATGAATCTTTTGTAGCGTATAGGTGAATCGCGTCTTGACGCCGTTCATTCAGGAGTGTGCCGACGGCTTCTACCGGTCGCGCGGCGGCGCGTGCGTCCCCTGCCAGTGCTACGGCCACTCGGCCGAGTGCGACAAGCGGACGGGCTTGTGCATCGACTGTCAGCACGACACGCGCGGCGTCCACTGCGAAGACTGCGCCGAGGGATTCTTCGGCGACGCTCGCCACGGCGGCAGCCGCTCCTGCCAAGCGTGCCACTGCCCGCACCCTACTACGGAAAACAAGTGCGTGTGCGTGTGTCGGTGTGTCTTCAGCTGTCCCAGCTGCTGACACCAAAATTGCATTTGCGTTACGTAAGCACAAATTAGTCCATTAAATTCCTACCGTATCCGCTTCAATTGCAACCCACGGATTCAGCTTTGCGACGAGTTGCGTTGTCGACAACAGGAACCGACTGCTCTCTTGCGATTGTCGACCGGGCTACGCTCCGCCGCGATGCGATAGGTCTTTTCGCGTTGTTCGAGTCCAATGGAACAACATAAAACAACGAATGTCGACACTTGAGGTGCGCAAACGGTTACTTCGGCAACCCGCTGCAACGGGGCTCGACGTGCGAGCCGTGCTTCTGCAACAACAACAACGAGCTGTCGGAGTACGGCAGCTGTCATCCGGTGAGCGGCGACTGTCTCGTCTGCGACAACAACACGGCGGGCTACCGGTGCGAGCGCTGCGCCGCCTGGTTCTACGGCGACGCTGTCGAGGCGAAGAACTGCACGAGTGAGTGACGACGGTCACTGCAGGTGGAGCCGTGAAGGTGCTGTGTTCGGCTTCAGACTGCACCTGCGACCAGTGCGGAGCGGCGAGCTGCGACAGCGGCTCGGGCGAATGTCGATGCAAGCACCTCGTCGAAGGCGACAACTGCGACCGCTGCTCCGTTGGTGACCTATATGTGCTGCCGCTGCTGCTGCCGCTGTCCAACTGACTCGATGGTGGCGTTGCAGGCGAACGCCTGGGGCTTCTCTCGGTGCCAGGGCTGCCGCGATTGCGACTGCGGCTTGGCAACCGTGTCCAAGCAGTGCGAGCCCGACAGCGGCCAGTGCGTCTGCCAGAGCGGTGCCGGTGGACTCCGTTGCGACCGCTGCGAGCAGGGCTTCTGGAATTACACTGCCGACGGATGCATAAGTGCGTCGATTCGTTCCCGTGCATGTCGACGACGCGTCGACACTGACGGCAGAGTGCAACTGCGAGGCGGACTTGTCGATGGGAACGGTGTGCGACCCGCAGACGGGTCAGTGCCGCTGTCAGCACGGCGCCACCGGCAAGCGCTGCGACGTCTGTCTCGAAGGATATCTGCGCGTGCCCAAGCACGGATGCCTTGGTATACGTCTGTCTGTATCTCCCAACGGATTTACTGTGGATTTACGCCCAACGGATTTACGCCCTTGATCGCAGAGTCCTCATGTCGATCGTTTGTTGTTTAGCTTGCGACCAGTGCGTGCACGTGCTGGACAGTGAGCTGATTGCCCTGGACAGGGACGCAGACGACGTCAACACCACTGTCAGCGACCTGTCTTCCACGGCTCTAGCTGGCGCCCGTCTTAGTCGGATTGAGTCTCGACTCTATTCTCTGAACGTCAGTTTTGCTGTTCCCTCTAAAAGGATCACATTAAACGTTACCGGGTTTCGCTACAGAAGGCCAGCAAGCGTGTCGTCTCTCAGTCCAGTGACCAAGGACTATCGAATGCCGCGTCTTCAGCTGCGCAACTGAACAAAGGCATTTCGGAAGAATCGCACAAGGTACACCGCATGTTTTCTATTTTCTGACTCCTTCCGAAGCGCTCTGATGTGAACGTTTGTGTAGCTTCAACGGTCCCTGAAAGCGTCTGAGTTGGCGCTCGTCGACCTGGCCGAGATGTCGGCGAGCGCGACTGCGCTGGCGACAAGAGCGGCCGAGTCTGAGCGAGAGCTGCGCTCGGCGATGGCGGTCGCCGTCGGCGCCGCTGCCGACTCCGACAAACAGCTCACCAACTCCACTCTCGCTGCCATGTCGAAGAGAGCGACGCAGTCCCTTCAGCACATGAAGAGTCGGCAGGCGGTCGTCGACGCCCGGCAAATGCTAGTGCTGGAAAACGAAAATGAAACTCGACAACGTAAGCTGTTGCACTGCATCCACAATTGTGTTCACTATGCGTACCTACGGTATACGACGTTTCAGTGCACGCTGTTCTCTCAAACTTCTCAAGCGAGGCCTTGCTAAACGAGACCCTGACACTGATGTCCCACCTGAAGAATTTGTCTTCAGTACTCGTTTTGCAAAGGAACGTCACCGAAACAACGCTTCCTGCCGAAGAGGTGCGCATGACTCATCGTGTTGAAAGTTCTAGGAAAACTGCGCGTCGCATTTAGGGCGTCTTCGACGGCCTCACCGCCAAGCGGGGAAGTGTCACTTCCGCCGTGTCCGAGGTCAACGAGCTTTTCGACAAGGCCACTGCGTTCGTCGCGGAAGCGACCGTTGCCCTGGACGAGGCCCTCGCGTCGACGGACACAACGGTCGACAGCGTGGAGGCGGTGAACGCGAGCATGGACGAGTTGCGCAACAAGACGCATCATCTCGCCTCGCTCGTCAACAAAACCTCAGCCGACTTCCTCGCCGTCACGCAGAGATGGGGAGAAATCCAACGACGGGCAGAGTCGGTAGAAGGCGCGAGAGGGTGCGGTGCGGCACGACGAGCGGTGCGCGTCCGCTTCCAGGGACCAGAATATCGATCGCCTCAAGAGCCAGTTCGAAGGTCGTGAGCAGATGAAGGAGGCCGTGGAGGCGGCGGACGCCTATCAGAACATCGCGGACGCCGTGTCGGCAGCCCAGGCAGCAGCTCAGCTGGCCAGCGATCTTGCCGACGGGACAACGAGAATGCGAGACGAGATTCAACACGACCTCCTGGAATTGGACGGTCTCAACGGCAGCAGTTCAATTCAACATCTGGAGGACAGCGTGAATCAACTCAACTTGCTCAAAGCTAATTTCTCGGTTGCTCGTGAGCAGTTTTCGGCAGCAGGACGCACGAATACGACTGTTGCTCATAGGGGTGAGTAGATGTTGTACCGGAGCTTCAGAAATAGGCCAAGGAAAAAATCGGCGCAAAAAAGGAGAATATGACATTAATGAACATGAAAAGAAGATAAGAACACAATTAGAAGAGGAAAAGAAAAAAAAAAATAAAAAAAAAAAAATAGAGTGGAAGAAGGAAAGAGGAAAAGGAAAAAAATAATAGAGAGGAAAAGACACGCAACCAACACGAAAAACGACGAAAAACGACACACACACACACACAAAAAAAAAAACACACACACACACACAAAAAAAACGAAAAAAAAAGGAACGAAGAAAGAGAAAATATCTCTACAAGACAAAAACACAAAAAAACAACAAAAAAAAAACAAAGAAATATTATCATAAAAAAATAGAGAGAAATATAAATGAAGATAAAAAATCAAATATAATAATAAAGAAAGAAGAATAGAAATAATAACAATACAAAAACATAAAGAAATACTCCACCCCCAAACCAATAAAAAAAATATTAAAACAAAAACGACGCACACACAAAACGCACACGACGACGACGACGACACGCACCACGACGACGCCACACGACGCCCCAACGACGACGACGACAAACACATAGAAACACCCAAACAAATAAAAAAAAAAAAAAACAAAACAAAAAACATAAAAAAATATAAGAAAATAAAAAATATAAAGGAATAAAGATACCTACCCAAAAAAAACCCAAATAATAAAAGATAAAAAAAAAAAAAAAAAACACCCCCATAAATATAATCCAAAAAAAAAAAAAAAACTAATAAAAACAAATACACACCAACCAAACAAAACAAAAAACCAACCAAAAAAACACAAAAACAACCCCAAAAAACAAACAAACAAACAAAAAAAAAAAAAACAAAAACACAACAAAACAACACAACACACAAACAAAAAACCCACAAAAACAAAAAAAAAAAAAAAAAAAAACCAACCCCAAAAAAAAAAACACAACAACAAAAAAACATAGTTACAGATTTGAGCGCGAAAACAACCGAACTGCTGGAGAAGGTGACGGAGAGTTTCAAAGATGCCAGCAGTCGTCGAGAGAGCGCTTCGGAAATACCCAACGTCGTTGCCGACTATGTCGAACAAGCGAATGAGGTGTCGACGAACCTTGCGCATGCAAAGGAGAACATCACAGCAGCTTTGGTTCACCTCGACAGTGTGAGGAGCTTTCAGTTCATGACACTTGTCAAGGTGTGTCCATTGTTGATATTTAGGCAAACTCTTCACTGACAGCTCTCAATGAGACCGCAGCGGCTATCACGGTGGAAATTGAGAGAGCAGACAACATCGTGAATCGTGTCCAAGGGAAACTGCAGAACTTGAAACGAAGACTGACCGAAACAAGACACGCCATTCAACGAGTGCGTCTCCCATGACTTCAAAAAATTTTTTTTAGAACTCCTCGAATTCAGTTTCAATTGGGCGTGCGATTCAACGGCACGGCTGGCGTGAAACTCCGAGATGGCGGACAGTTGTTCAAGAGCCCCGTGTCCAGCCGGATCGAGTTCGACCTTAAAACCACTCAGACGGAAGGTGTGTGGTCTCCCTTCAAAATGCCGACAAGGGCACGTCGGTCACAGACTTTGTTGTGGGCGTTGACAGCTTTGCTTTTGTACGTTGGCACGGAGAGGCGGAGTCGCGTTCGCCGCGACGCTGATGAGCCAACGAGCGAAGACGACTACGTGGCACTCGAACTCGTCGACGGACGTCCTACAGTCACGTGGCTTCTGGGCGGTACCGAGCCACTCGTGATGCAGTCAGACGCGTGCGTTTCTTCTTCCACGCGTCTTCTCACGTACTGTAGCCAAGCTGCACCAACGTTGCTTGTTGGCACTAGAGGGGATAGTATTTTGTTCTCTATCGCGTAATATTTGCATTCTAGTATACGTTTGCATTGCGAGATGAGTCGCATTTCTGTAACTAAGTTCCGTCTAGAACGGTACAGTACAGTACAGTGCAATATCACTTTGGACTGCCACAGTCCCATATACCATATATGGATATCCCCGTCATGTGGAGTACTGGTATTTGCAAGGTAACAAGGTATTTATACAAGGTAACATTTTACCAGGTAAAATGCATCCTAGATCTTCTTGTGTGTCCTGGAACACTTTTACCTGCACGTCCTTGTACAACTAGGTTCCAAGTATGTGGACATCCAAGGACCATTTTGTAGTGTCGTTGCCAACACTACATCACACTACACCTTTTACAGGCACGTCCATGTACAACTAGGGTCCAAGTATGTGGACATCCAAGGAACCTTTTACATGCACATCCATGTACAACTAGGTTGCAAGTAAGTGGAGATCTGAGGACCCTTTTACATGCATGTCCTTGCACACCTAGATTACAAGTGTGTTGACATGTGAGGACCCTTTTACATGCACATCCATGTACAACTAGGGTGCAAGTATGTGGAGATCTGAGGACCCTTTTACATGCACATCCATGTATAACTAGGGTCCAAGTATGTGGAGATCCAAGTACCCTTTTACATGCACATCCTGGTACAACTAGGTTCCAAGTATGTGGACATCCAAGGACCCTTTTACATGCACGTCCATGTACAACTAGGGTCCAAATATGTGGAGATCCAAGGACCCTTTTACTTGCACATCTTTGTACAACTAGGTTCCAAGTATGTTTACATCCAAGGACCCTTTTACATGCACATCCATGTACAACTAGGGTCCAACCAAGTATGTGGAGATTCGAGGACCCTTTTACCTGCATGCCCTTGCACACCTAGATTACAAGTGTGTTGACATGCGAGGACCCTTTTACATGCACATCCATGTACAACTAGGGTGCAAGTATGTGGACATCCAAGGACCCTTTTACATGCACGTCCATGTACAACTAGGGTCCAAATATGTGGAGATCCAAGGACCCTTTTACTTGCACGTCCATGTACAACTAGGGTCCAACCAAGTATGTGGAGATTTGAGGACCCTTTTACCTGCATGCCCTTGCACACCTAGATTACAAGTGTGTTGACATGCGAGGACCCTTTTACATGCACATCCATGTACAACTAGGGTGCAAGTATGTGGACATCCAAGGACCCTTTTACATGCACGTCCATGTACAACTAGGGTCCAAATATGTGGAGATCCAAGGACCCTTTTACTTGCACATCTTTGTACAAGTAGGTTCCAAGTATGTTTACATCCAAGGACCCTTTTACATGCACATCCATGTACAACTAGGGTCCAACCAAGTATGTGGAGATTTGAGGACCCTTTACCCTTTACCTGCATGCCCTTGCACACCTAGATTACAAGTGTGTTGACATGTGAGGACCCTTTTACATGCACATCCATGTACATCTAGGGTCCAAGTATGTGGAGATCCAAGGAACCTTTTACATGCACATCCATGTACATACAACTAGAGTACAAGTATGTGGAGATCTGAGGATCCTTTTACATGCACATCCTGGTACAACTAGGTTCCAAGTATGTGGACATCCAAGGAACCCTTTTATATGCACATCCATGTACAACTAGGGTGCAAGCATGTGGACATCCAAGGACCCTTTTATATGCACATCCATGTACAACTAGTGTGCAAGTATGTGGAGATCTGAGGACCCGTTTACATGCATGTCCTTGCACACCTTGATTACAAGTGTGTTGACATGTGAGGATCTTTTTACATGCACATCCATGTACAACTAGGGTCCAAGTATGTGAAGATCCAAGGAACCCTTTACATGCACATCCATGTACAACTAGGGTGCAAGTGTGTGGAGATCTGAGGATCCTTTTACATGCACATCCTGGTACAACTAGGTTCCAAGTAGTGTACATCCAAGGACCCTTTTATGTGCACATCCATGTACAACTAGGATCCAAGTATGTGGACATCCAAGGACCCTTTTACTTGCACATCATCCTTGTACGACTAGGTTCCAAGTATGTTTACATCCAAGGACCCTTTTGCATGCACATCCATGTACAACTAGGGTCCAAGTATGTGGAGATCTGAGGATCCATTTACATGCACATCCTGGTACAACTAGGTTCCAAGTAGTGGACATCCAAGGAACCCTTTTATGTGCACATCCATGTACAACTAGGATCTAAGTATGTGGACATCCAAGGACCCTTTTATATGCACATCCATGTACAACTAGGGTGCAAATATGTGGAGATCTGAGGACCCTTTTACACGCATGTCCTTGCACACCTTGATTACAAGTGTGTTGACATGTGAGGACCCTTTTACATGCATATCCATGTACAATTAGGGTCCAAGTATGTGGAGGTCTGAGGATCCTTTTACCTGTACATCCTTGTACAACTAGGTTCCAAGTATGTTTACATCCAAGGACCCTTTTACATGCACATCCATGTACAACTAGGGTCCAAGTATATGGACATCCAAGGACCCTTTTACATGCACATCCATGTACAACTAGGGTCCAAGCATGTGGACATCCAAGGACCCTTTTACATGCACATCCATGTACAACTAGGTTGCAAGTATGTGGACATCCAAGGACCCTTTTACTTGCGCATCCTTGTACAACTAGGGTCCAAGTATGTGGACATCCAAGGAACCTTTTACATGCACATCCATGTACAACTAGGTTGCAAGTAAGTGGAGATCTGAGGACCCTTTTACATGCATGTCCTTGCACACCTACCTTACAAGTGTGTTGAGATGTGAGGACCCTTTTACATGCACATCCATGTACAACTAGGGTCCAAGTATGTGGACATCCAAGGAACCTTTTACATGCACATCCATGTGCAACTAGGTTGCAAGTAAGTGGAGATCTGAGGAACCCTTTTACATGCATGTCCTTGCACACCTAGATTAAAA
The DNA here is from genome assembly GCA_030248085.1 of Paralinhomoeus sp. GSCO2_6. Lineage (NCBI taxonomy): Eukaryota > Metazoa > Nematoda > Chromadorea > Monhysterida > Linhomoeidae > Paralinhomoeus > Paralinhomoeus sp. GSCO2_6. Next base: position 244,396 of record JASAMY010001551.1, read on the forward strand.
GTGTGTTGAGATGTGAGGACCCTTTTACATGCACCTCCATGTTCATCTAGTGTTCAAGGACCGTAAAACCTATAATTTGCCCCACCCCCTATAATATTACACACTCGCATGACCACTTTGAGTTAATAAGCCCCCCCCCTATAATTACACCCCTCCCTAATTGGACCATCGTCTAAACGCACATGTTTCCATGTCTGGGTGTATGTATGGTCGCGTATGTGTATGTATGTACACGTATGTGCATGTGAGACTGTGTGAGAGTGTGTTAGAGTGTACCAGCATGTGTGCACAGCGCCTTTTTCCCTTAAAAATCGCCTCCACGCGCCTTTTTGCCCACACATCTTCCCACTCATCGACACTTCCAGTTTATAAGCCCCCCCTATAATTTGCCCCCCCCCCTATAATTATACACCCTCCAAGAGCTCGAACTAAAAAATTAGCCCCCGGAGGGCTAATTATAGGGTTTACGGTATGTGGAGATCCAAGGACCCTTTTACATGCACATCCATGTACAACTAGGGTCCAAGATGGGGAGATCCAAGGACCCTTTTACATGCACATCCTTGTACAACTTAGGCTCCAAGTATATGGAGATCTGAGGACCCTTTTACATGCACATCCTTGTACAACTAGGTTGCAAGTATGTGGACATCAAATTCACCATTGGACATGGGTAGCTTTTACTAGGTAATTACCATGTATCTTGTTATTCCCTTCGTCTACAAAAATGAACATATATGATGTACATTACTGACCTTATGGTAATGTACTGTATTGTACTGTACTGTACTGAACTGAACTGTCCTGTACTGTACTGTACTGTACTGTACTGTACTGTACTGTACTGTACTTGACTGTACTGTACTGTACTGTACTGTACTGTACTGTACTGTACACAGGGACTCCTTGCGGAATTACTCTCCTGCATGACTATTGTGTTGGATGACAACCGTCTATGCCCTTGCCACCAATTCCTTGGACAACACTGGCTTCAGAACGTGAATTTTCAGAACTGTATCAGATGGCGAGTGGCACAGAATCACTGCGAGTAGAACAGGACGCGCAGTGTATTTGGAAGTCACGAACAAGGATGGCGACAGTCATACGATCGAAGCGACGCACGAGGGCGCCTACCATTTGTTCAACTTAGACGACGCCGCCAAAGTTGTCCTCGTTGGTGGAGATGTGGACGCTGTAAAGGTCGGTGCTGTTTGCTTCCCTGCTTTCCTAAACAACCATACTTCAGCTGCCGTCTCGCCTCAGCGACGCTCGCAGCTTTGCGGGCAGCATAGACGGGCTCGCTTTCGACGGGCTGGAGAAGAGCGTGTGGGACTCGGACACCAGCTCTGATACCGGTCTCAGCGGGGGAAGTCGAGCCCCACGAGGCCAGGATAGTCCCGTCACTTCCGGTTGTTGCTCAGCGCCGATTCCTTCGTTTGCTGATTCAACGGTACCGGTGCATGTACCTTGAGGAACGTACTTCGACGGCAAGGGCTACGCGCTAGTGAACGCGCCCGATTGGGATCCAAGCAGCAGGACGCGATTTTCGCTCTCCTTCAAGACGCACGCTGCGGACGGTCTTCTGCTGTTGGCCGGCAAGGACGTGAGCCGGCGCGCGATGGCCCTGCTCCGTCTGGGGGCCGCTGGAGACAGTCGTCGCATCATTTCAGCGCGACTTTGCGGCTCTGGAGCTGGTGTCGGGCCAGCTGCAGTTCAGCTTCAACCTTGGCGGAGGACTGGCTGTGCTGCGCACCAGCAACGCGACCAGCTCCTACGCGGACGGCGAGTGGCACGTCGTCGAGGCGCGACGCTCCAGCCGAGCCGGCACCATGCTCGTCGACGGAGCACAGCGTACGCACAGCCGCATGCGCGCGCCGAGCTGACGACGCGCAACGTGGGCTACAATTACAGAGGCCAGCGGGCAGTCGCCGCTCGACTATTTCGAGATGGACTACAATGGGATCGTGTCCATTGGTGGCGTCGTCAGCTCGCCGGCCGCAGGAACGAATGCCAGGTTCTCAAGTGCTAATGGTCTCCAAGAAGCAGCGTGTCGACCGCGCTGTAGTGACGGTGACGTCGAGATGGCGAAACACTGGGAGGCCAGTCACTTCCAAGGTTGTCTAAAGAATATTCGACTCGCCGACACGCCCAAGACGCTTGACGGCAACGATTTGGTGGCTGCTAGCGGTTAGTGAGCGATCAGTTCTCATGCTCAGGCGCTACGTAAAGTCAAGCTGACTTAGGTATTCAACGCGGCTGCGTTGCGGATGCGTCTCCGACTACCGTGGGAATCGGTGGCGGAAAAAGCGGGTTGTCGGCGAAAAATGTGAATCTCACCGACAGCTTAAGCTTTGCAATTGAACTCAAGTTTTCTGCAAGAAACGGTCGGCTCGTCGACTTTGCCGATGCTGCAAATGTACGTTGGTCGCTTTTGCATTCCTTTCCAGCAGCATGGTCTAATAGACTGCCGCCTGCCTAGGGCAAGACGCTGCTCTCTGTGGAACTGAACGGAGGCGCGATGAAAGTGTCGTTGACGCTGGACAATGTCGCGACCGAAGTCGACATCACACCCGACAGCCCTCTCGACGACCGCTGGCACGTGGTCGTCGTCACGACGACTGCCGGAAAGTCCGTGGCAGTTGGAACGATTGTGCCGCAGCGTACTGCGCCAGTGGCCCTTCTGTTAGGCTCTCCGTGTCCGTTGACGACCTCTTCTTCGGCGAGCAAGAAGTCGAGCTGGTGGCGGGCTTCAGCAGAGAAGCGACGCTCCTTGTCGGCGGCTCTAGCGCCAGCAACACAAACGGCGCTGTCGGCTGTGTTTCTCTGCTGATCGCCAATGGGAAGCGGATCGGCTTGGGCACAATGGAGCGCGATGGTGCAGTCGTCATCAATCGCTGTCCGGCGCTGGTAGACGAGCCTCCGGCAAGCGGCGACGATGCCACTTCGAATGCCGTCACAGAAACTACTGCCGAACCGATGACGACCAGCACAGCGGGTATGCTATGGTGTGCAATGGCTTGAAATTGCCTCGTTCCGGGACACCCTCGTTGTGCAGAAATGGAGCCTCAGCCAACGACGCCGACGTCTGAACCTCCTCCGCAGTTCCAGTGCGCATTGGCACTGGAAGGCAACGCGCGCCTCTCGTCCGCTTCAGTCGGCGACAGTTCGGCGTCGGCTCTCCGTTTCGGCACGGCCAGCAATTCGCGCCTCGAGTTCGAGCGACTACCGGCACCTTACGATGCGCAGTCGGAATTCTCATTCGAGTTCAGGTAGGCGTTGTCAAGAACTTTGCAACGGATGCGAGGCACTGCACAGTGAAACGCACTTTGCAGAGCGATGTCTACAAACGGTGTGCTACTGTTGGTGTCGAGCGACGACACCAACTCGTACATAGTCGTACTTATGGTGGACGGCGCTTTGATTTTCATCTACAGCGCTGGTAGCGGCCGCGCCGAGCTGAAGGCTGCCGGCGACTACGCCGACGGACACTGGCATACGGTAGGCGAAGAGACGCATTCTGTCTCTTTCTATGTAGGGGAGGGGGTCAGCGGACGCCGTTCAGGTGGACGCGAAGCGTGACGGTGCGGCCGGAGAACTGTTCGTGGACGGCGTACTTATGGACAGCGGCCTGTCGAAGGGCAACCGGCAGACGATCGCGACGAAGCCGCCTCTCTACATTGGCGGCGTTCCGGAGAGCACGTGCCGGTGGGCTTGCTACGAGTTCGGCGTGAGTTCTTCGTCCTCGTCGTCGTGCTGGCCAGGCGCACGCACACCGCGTCTGTCTCCACTCCGCAGCTGAACGTGACGTCGACATTCGCGGGCTGCATGAGGAATCTGCGCGTCAACGACGTGCCCTTCGGCGAGCCGACGCTTCGGTCGGGCGTCGTGCCCTGTTCGGCGGAGCGCGAGAACGGCATGTTTATCGGCTCCTTGAACGGCGGCGGCTACATGATGCTCAACGACTCATTCGACGTCTGCTCAATCGTTTCGTGCCAGCGCTTGGCCTCACGCGTTTGTCGCTGCGTTGCAGACGAGGGCGTTCAACCTCACGCTCCACTTGAAGAGCCGAGTCAAAACGGCTGTCCTACTGGCGACGTCGACAGGCACGGCCGACTACCTGACGGTGCAGCTGCTCAACGGCTCCCTGCACTTTCGCACGCGCTCGGGCGCCCAAGTCCAGGACGTCACGTTCGACTTCGCCGGCGCGCCTAACTCGCTCTGCGACGGCCACTGGCACGTTGTCAACGTGAGTCGGCCCCGTCTCGTGTCTCGCGTCTCGCGGTTGTCACCGCTCTGTGCAGATGGCGAACGTGCAAAGCGTCGTGCTCGTCAGCCTCGACGCCTACTCGACCTACTTCGTCATGGCCGAGTCTGCCGCGGCCGGCGACGGCGGCGGCGACCCGCTCTTCTTCGGGGGCGTGCCCGAGCACTACGCCAACTCTGGCCTCGACACCACCGGTGCGTCCTCATCGCTCTTGGCCGCTCGCGTTGAGGACGCGCCGTCCGCGCGCGTTCAGAGCGCTTCGTCGGCTGCGTCCGCTTCGAGGACGGCGGCTCGGCGACGGTCGCGTCGCCGATGCTCTTTGGAGATGTCGACGAGACAGGCTGTCCCGTAGAATGATCGGCCTGAAGTGATTCTTTGCGTAGAAGAATCCGCAGCCAACGCGCTTTCGCGTTGGTTACGTACGTGCAGTGTTTTGGAAACGCGTAGACAGAAGCTTGCAGATGCCGTTCTTAGCGTACTACAACTTGAAGCCTACAATACATGTCTCTACGGTGTTTCAAAGTGCGGTCATACACTGCGCTTTTCGAACTGGCTCGCAGCTGCACGGCTCACCAAAAGGAAGGCTGGTGCAACTGCAGCTTACTATAAGCGTAGCAGCCGCTACTCGAGAGCGCTCCGCCAGCTAGCCGCCGAACTCAGATTGCCACTGCTTTGCCACAGCCCACATTCAGTCTGCCAGCCAGCCACTGTCTTGAAAAAGCATGAAACATTGTCGAAGTCGACCTGAGGACAAATGAATGTGAACACCGGTTGTTAGTGGCAACTGTGGTATCTTTGGCTCCCGCATTGCAGCTCCATGCTCCCTGCGTTTAGACATTGGCGACGTTTTTCGGCGTTAAATAAAACACACGACCAACACGACCAACACGACCAACACAAGCCTAAGCCGAAACCTAAGCCTAAGCCTAAGAATAAGCCTAAGCCTAAGCAAAGGCCTAAGCCTAAGCCTAAGCAGAAACCTACGCCTAAGCCCAAGCAAAAGCCTAAACCTAAGCCTAAAGTTTTGGTCGTGGTGGTCGTGTTGGTCGTGTTGGTCGTGTGTTTTAGTTTACGCCCGTTTTTCTGGTGTCAGTTAAATGCAGCACACGTTAAATGCAGCACACGTTGTATGTGATAAAGGATGCAGGCATGCAAGCAGGTGATGTATGCAAGCAAGTTGACTTCCGCGGCTTTTTCTTGGCTTAAGGTTGGGCTTAGGCTTAGGCTTTGCTTAGGCTTAGGTTTTTGCTTAGGCTTAGGCTTTGCTTAGGCTTGGGCTTAGGTTTTTGCTTAGGTTTTTGCTTAGTCTTTAGCTTAGGCTTAGGCTTTGCTTAGGCTTAGGCTTTGCTTAGGCTTAGGTTTTTGCTTAGGCTTTAGCTTAGGCTTGGTCTTAGGCTTAGGCAGCGAAAGTCGACTTGCCTGCATACTTTACCTGCCTGCATTCTTTATCATATACAACCTGTGCTGCATTTAACGTGTGCTGCATTTAAGCGTAACCCGTTTTTCTATTTCCCTGCCTAATACAGGGTGTCCCGCCCTCCTGTCGCACCTTTTGTCGAAGAATAACTCAGGTCTGGGAGAACCGATTTCAACCAAATTTCAACCACTTATAGCAAGTACTCCAACATAGACATCTGCTAAGTTTCACTCAAATCGGCTGTACCGTTTCGACGTTACACGCTGTCAAGTGGAGGAGGAGAGCGTAGTGGCTCAGTGGTATTGCGTCGTGCTCGGCGCGCTCGTGGTCGGGGGTTCAACTCCCTTCCACTGAGGTCACTGAGTCACGAATCCCCTTGGGCAAGGGATGAATCGCTCTCATTGCCTCGGTGTAGGGCGGCTCCGGGGCTTCGGCCCGAAATCCGTGCCAGGTGGCGGCCCACCTTCCCTCGCGGGAGAAGAACGCCGTAGGTAGTGTTAGTGATACAGTGTTATTATGATGCATCGCCCCTTCGTACCCCGTGCGTTGGTTTACGGTCCCTGTACTGTGTCGGTGCTTGCATCAATAAAAAGATTGATTTGAAACATTGATTTGATTTGAGGAGGCGACATTTTCCAATGGAGAGGACAAAAAAAGAAGCAAAAGCGGATGGGTTGACTTTTTGGCGGTTTCTCAATCGTCGCTGCAAAATGTGTTGCTAAGTAGAGCCAGTTCTTGCTGGTTTTTGCATTCGCGAAGGACGAGCGCCTACAAAGCCGGTTTCTTCATCAATTTTGCAGTCGCTACAATGGTTCCTTGTTGGTGACCTTGTTCATGGAAATTCAACTTCAAACCGACTGATTGTTCCTTTTTCAATATCCACCTTGTAAAGCTGTTTAGCAAGAAAGGACCGCATGTCCCACCTGAATCGGTGGCTTAAAGTTTTGCCGAAAACAGATTTTTTCGAAATGAAATGTGCAATGTAATATGAAAAACACAACAATTTGCTTGCAACGGTTCAACTTCGCAACGGTGCAGCCGATTTGCTTAAAACTTTGCAAACGTCTAAGTTAGTCTACTTGCTACAAGTGTTTAAAATTTGAGTTAAATCGGTGCTCCTAGACCCGAGTTATGCTTTGACAAAAGGTGCGACAGGAGGGCGGGACACCCTGTAGATATTGAAGGCTACTACTACTCCACGAGGTGGTTGGACATCAGCAGAAGCGTCGGCTGAGACGGTGCTTGAGAGGATGAGAGCTCTGTTGTTGAGCAAGCCAGTGTTCGGTGGACGTCAATACGCCGGCTTTCTCTCGTGCTCGAAGCGTTTGTGCTCGGAGCGGCCGCCCCCGCCGAAGGACGACGGCTCGGACTTTCAGTACCGGCGCCCTCCATTTCGCGTGTTTCTGGAGAACAATTTTCCGCTCCTCTTCAAAAAGAGGAGGCCGTCTTATGGAAAGGGCTACACGAACTTTATGCATCCCGACGGTGTGCACCGTCAGTTGCGACCTACAGTCGCCGTCCTTTCAACCGTTGCCATTGGGTTGTGTCTCGCTATTGTGTGGAGAGATGCGAGGCACTTTCCGAAGGCGCTGCGCCGTTTCGACGCCAAGGAGAAGGCGCGCTTGGAAGAGGAGGAGGAGGAGGAGCGGAAGCAGCAGAGTGCTGCCTCTCCAGGCGGCCTCGTGAAGACTGTCCAGTGCGCCCAGGCGCCAACGCCCCCTCCCGGCCAAATCGACGCGCCCGTTGGGGCGGACGCCGCCGACGCGCCGCCTGTCGTCAAGAAGAAACGCGTGGGCTTCAGAGACCGGCGCGTCATCGAGTACGAGAACCGTGTGCGCCAGTTCTCGACGCCCGACAAGATTTTTCGCTACTTCGCCACCCTGAAGGTCGAGTGCGCGCGTGCGTGTCGCTATGGCGGTTCCGTACGCTCGGCTTTCGGTAGGTCTACCCGACGACGCAGGATACGGGCCCCACGCACTACGCGGTCTACATGACGCCCGAAGATTTTGTCCGCTCCATCACTCCCGGCGTCAAGCAGCCCGACGGACTGGGCCTCGACAAGTTCCGCACCTACGACCCCGAGGTCCGTCGCGTCTCTTCCCCCTTTAACGAACTGACACATTCCTCTCTGTTCCCCCATCATTCGAATGATTGAATAACGCTTAGGGTGACGAGCCTTTGGAGCTGGACCTGCCTGCCGGAAGCGTCTTCCTCAAGTTCGGCGGCGGCGGACTGATCTCGTTTTCCGATTACATCTTTCTCCTTACGGTTCTGTCGAGTGGGTGCAGCGGCGATTGCGCGTCGGATCTTCGTGGATCGAGCGCTGGCGCTTCAGCGTCTCCGCGCCACTTCGCGCTGGCCTTCAAAATGTTCGACTTGAACGGCGACGGCCACTTGGACTTCCACGAGTTCGAGGTGGTCGACAGCATCATTCGCTCGCACACCTCCGTCGGCTCGCGTCACAGGGACCACTCCACGACCGGTGCGTGCCCCCCCCCCCCCCCCCCGTCAGTGTCTCTCCTGTCTGTTTGTCTGTGCTTGCCCGTTCTCTTCACCGTGGTGCGTGCGAGACAAGAGGGAGAGAGAATCGATCGGTGCTACGCAACTGAGAGGACGCGTCCCCTCGGTCACTTGTCGCTAGTGCAGATCCACTCTTCGTCGGCCGCACGTCGGCTGCAGCGAATGCCCACCTGCGTGTAGAGCACGCGCGTGTGTTTGGTTGACTGTTCGTTGGCTGCGCCGGTGCATGAGCCGAGCCGACCTGTCCGAATGCGTCGACGAGCGCCTCGAAGGTGACGGCGGAGTAGTCGCGGCGTGGAAGGTGCATTCCTTCCTTCAGGTGGCCCAGCGCTCGCAGCGTCCGCTGCGCCGCTTGCACGAAGGTCGTAGTGCGGCCCCAGTAGCGAGTGTTGGCCACGTAAAAAATGTCAAAGGCGTCGTGGAGGTTGCCAGGAAGTCTTGACGCCAAGAGGTAGAAGACCTGCAGCAGTCAGTGTTAGTTAGCGAGAACCCATTCGCACTCCACTCTAGTCGACCTTATTGAAGATGCCGCTGGTGGAGTGGACGTTCTGCCCAGTGTAGTCGCGTACGTGCTCAATGGAGTGGCCGTCGCACTTTGGGCGGTCCATGCACCTGAGCGTTTTCGACCTGTCACTTCCTCTGGGGTGGGAGGGACGAACCTGATCTGAGGCGCGAAGACGGTGATGTCACTTCCCACGCCCCAGCTGAAGGAGCGCGCGTCGTAGCCGCGCACGTACGCCTCGAGCGTCTTGCCTGTACGCAGAGGGTGCGAGCGAGCGGCTCGCCGGCCCCGTCGACAACACACACACACACACACACACCCCTACCTGCCATGTCGGAGAAGGCCTCGTTGAGACCGCCCGACTGGCCACTGGACATGAGGTTCGACGACTGCTGCGTCACGCCGTGCGCCACCTGCGCGTGACGAGAGCGCCTTCGTCAAGCTTTGGAGAGAGGGGAGGGGGAGGGGGCAGGTGCTTGACGGACCTCGTGCCCTACGACGTCCACGCTGCTCAATGGGTAGAAGTAGCGGTAGCCGTCCCCGAAGGAGGCGTACCGGCCGTCCCACTGCGCGTTGTCCTCGCGATTCCCGAAGTGGCCGCGCAGAATCATCGGTGTCCGTAGAGGACTGACGCCGTAGTAGTCTTGGAACATGTCGCGCAGTCGCGACCCGTAGTAGTGCAGGTCGTTCATGGGCGCGTACGCGCCGCGCACCTGCAGCCACCAGCCAGGGTACCCACTCGCCTCGCCCCTCGCGACGGGAGGGTCCAAGGTCGCGCCGCACCTCTCTGACGGTGTTCTCGTAGCAGGGAAAGCGATGGGCCTTGTTGCCGTCGTAGTGCGTGTAGCGGTTCTGCATGTCGACTGTGCGCAGCTGCGCGTTCTCGAGCGCGCACCGGCCCGCCGACTCTTCGGCGATGTCGAGCTCGCGGTCGTATTGGCGGCGGCCCGTCTTGCGGTTGCCACCGGGGCCCGAGCCCCTGTGCCTGCCCCCGCCCGGTGTCGTCGTCTCGGCGCGCCTTCGGACGCTCTCTATGAGGTCGCAGATCCACTGGGGCAGCGTGCAGGGCCGCCCTTCCAGGTCTCGCGGCTCGAGAGGTCCGCTCCTCGCGATCCCATCCCACTGCCTCAGAATCCGACCTCAATGGGCACCCGCCGTTAACCGCTCACTTGCAAAAGACGTCGTCCCTCATCTGTTGAAACACCTGACTCGTCGGCGATGACGTTGGCGTAGCTCGGCCTGCTGTCGGAGAGGTCGAGGAACTTCACCAGATAGGCCTTGCTCGCCTCTGCGCTGTCTTCGTCGACGAAAATTATGGGTCTGACCTCGTCTTGGAGGTGTTGCAGGTCATGACTGTCGCTCGCCGCCACGGCGTCCGACTTGCGAATTTGACGCCTGACGTGCTCCATGACCTCTTGGTTCCTGTGACGCATTCGCTCGGCGTCTTCTAGCTGCAGCGCCGCGTTGGCTGTGCGCACGCCCCTCACGCCGGCAAGGACATTGGCCCGTACCCCTACGACGTCGCCGAGACCGCCGACGAGAGCACCGCTGAAAATGGAGGCGCTGACTGCTGGCTGCTCGACGTAGTGCACGGCCGCGCCGAAGCCGAACACGTCCAGCTGCAGCGGTCAGGCGCTTTCTCGTGCGCGTGCTCGACTTCCGCCCTCCCCCCCCTGCCTCCAGCCGGTCGTTACCTCCCTAAACTGCTGCTGCACCCTGACAGTCCGACCATCGGGTCCGTGCTGTTCGCTAATCTTGACGAAGCGGTCGGCATCGCTCGCAGCGTTGTCGTCAGCGGCGGCAGCAGCAGCGAACGCCTATGGTGCGCAGCGCAGGGTTCGGTTTCGTTTGCCGTCGGTCTGTGAACGAACTCCAAGCAAAAGGGCGCTCACGAATGGCGGGCCGACTTCTTGTGCGCCAGCTGCTCGGTCGATCGAGGCGAACGGCTCCTCGAGAGGCGCGAAAGCCCTTGCCCGCACCGTCTTCGACAGTTCCATTATGTCGACTTTCTTGGCCGCCGTCCGCGTCGAGAGAATGACGCATAGGAGCGGAGGCAGCGCGCGGCGCCACATACTGCTTTGAGAGCAGCTGCTGACAGCGAGCTGGCGCAAAGAAACCAGAAAGTGTCGCCCTGTGAAGCGAAGCGGCCGTGTGGGGAGGGCCGCGATTAGCACGCGATAAACGGACGTGTCACGTTGTGCTTGTATTCCATAAACCACACGATGTTGGCTTTGTCGCCGACGCACATTCAGTCGCGTTTTATGGATCTCTATTTATTGTAGCACTCAACTTTTACAATGTGTGTGTCACGTGTGGGTGTGGCGTCGCGTGTTCACGCCGTGTGAATTCTTCAGGCTCCACCCTCCAGAAGTATGAGAAGTCGGGACTGGCGCACCACTTCTTCGGGCCGGATTTGGACAAGAAACTCACAATTGAAAAGTTCTTGCAGTTCCAGGCAACGTCGCATGTTTTCACCCTGTCGGCGAACTGTGCGATACGTGCCTTTTTTCGCTGCAGGAGCACCTCCAACAGGAGATACTCCGAATCGAGTTCGAGCGACGCGACCCAGACCATAACCGTCACATCAGCGAGATGGCGTTCGCGGGTAGGTAGCTAACGGTACCGCGTTGGCGCCGCCTTCACCGCTGCCCTGCCATTAGATATGCTTCTGAAGTACTCGGGCCTGAACGAGCGCAGGCAGTCGCGGATGCGCAAGCGCCTGCGGAAGCACCTGCGCGTCACGAAGGAGGAGCGCGAGGCCGACAACGAGGAGGACGACGGCGAGCCGGCGGTTGGTCCTGGGACTTGCCAGAACCCGGCTGGCCGTAGATTAGTCGGCACGGGCTTGTAGGGCCTGTCGTTCGAGGAGATCGAGCAGTTCTACCACTTCCTCTACCACATCACGGACGTGGACACGGCGCTCACGTTCTACCGCATGGCCGGCGCCAGCGTCGACCGCGCCACCCTCGCGTGCGTGCTTGCGTCGGCCCGGTACACGCACGCACGCGACGCAAGGACGAGTTGCTTGTAGTCACGTGTCGCGCACCGTGGCCGGTGCACGCCTGTCCGAGCGCCTGCTCGAGGTCGTCTTCGTCCTCTTCGACGAGAACCTCGACGGAGAGCTGTCGAACAAGGAGTTCGTGGCCGTCATGAAGCGAAGACTCATGCGAGGCAAGCACAGCCCCCAGCCTCGCACACCGCTTGTAAAGCGACTGCCCTTCCAGGCTTGGAGCAGCCCAAAGACACGGGCCTCATACGCCTACTGAACGCCGTCTCCCGGTGCGCGCTCGACCGCACGCCACTGCACAACTGATTCGGCAGATCTGTGAACTCGCTGTGAAGAATTTCTAGCGGCTTCTTTCGTCAATGGCGACACTAATAATCAACAATACAAACGCCTGTAGAAAACGTTAGTCGCGCGCGCGCTACGCATGCGAAGGAAAGTATGTAGTTACTCTTCAATCTATGGCGCGGTGGGTCAGCAGGAGGCGACGATGGAGGCGAGGTCGTCGTCGGCGATGAGGTGGAAGCGGTGCAGGTTGGCCAGGTGGACGAGCAGGTTGTTGCGCAGGCCGCGCCGCTCCACCTCCTCCTTGTGCTCGGCGACGAAGACGCGCACCTGCTCGGCCGTCACGTGCCGGCCGCGCGTCAGCATCCAGGCGTTCCACAGCGTCATCACCGCCTTCTCGCCCTCGTTCACGTCGATGAACTGGTCGATGCGCTGAAACACGGACCCACACCTCTGCATTGGGGAGGGAGAGGAAGGAGGGCGCACGCACGCACGCGTCTCATCTGGCGCTCCTTCCACGCGTAGCACTCGGAGAGGCGTCCGCTCTTGTCGACTGTCGCCTCCTCGTCCCACTCGTCCGGCTCAAGAACGCGCTTCGTCTGGTGGTGAAAGTAGTTCCTGCGAACAACACGGCGAGACAGCGAAGTCGAGTCGAGCAGCCCTGTCGGTGGTGGATGGCTCACCTGACATGGCCGTGTATAACGGGTAGACTGTTGTTCGTGGAGCGCGTCTCGAACTGCAGGGGTCGCGTGTAGTGGCGCACCGAACAAGCCGCCTCACGCCGCTGCCTCGCAAACTTCCTGCGCGCGCCACGACACTCGGCTCGAAGTTGAAAGCAGTGCAAGGCGCACCTGTCGACCACGACTTCGGTCCAGCTCGTCAGCTGCCGAGGCTTGCCCTTGAAGCTGACGAGAGCGCGCTCGAAGCTGCCGTCGTAGTCCTTGTTGGGGAATACGTCCGTGACCGCGTCCGTCGACACGGTTGGGGGCTGAAGAGCGATGCACCGACTGACTACTCGCAGAGAAAATTTGCGGCTGCCAGTGCCAGTTGCCGCTGCTCAACGTACCGTGTAGACGAACTCGAGCCTCGGGTGGGCGTAGCGGAGATGGGCGAGCAGCGACACGAGGTTGGCGGGAGTGAACGCGGCGCCTCCGCACACGGGACAGCGGCGCTCGTTCTCCATGACCGTCAGGTCGCCGTAGCAGGCGCCAGGCGACGCGTCCGCCCTCTTCTGACCAGCGCCGCCCTGCGGCGCGTAGAGAAAGCGCAACTTCAGTCGAGCCGGTATCAGCGCCTGTCCCATCCTCGCTGAACAGCCCAACTTTCCATACGCGTCGGGTGTCTGCGAGTTGAACTGCGCAAGAAAGAACCCTGTCGAAGCGCATCCGGGGTGGGGGGCGCACTCTGCTCCCCTCTGCCAGGTCTGGACGGGTTGTCCTTCGCCGAGGCGGCGTTTCTCTCGTTCTGTGGAGTAGCGTCGACGCTGTCGTCGTCGTCGTCGTCGTCAGACCGCTCGAACAAGGAGTCGGTTGTCAGTTTCAAGAAGGGCAACTTTGAGTCGGATTTGCGCATCTTGCGCGAGTAAGAGTCGACCTCGCGGATGAGCGTCTCGACCGAGCCGCCCAGCTGCCAGCTGAGGGCCGACAGTGGCCTGCAAATGGCGAGGGAGCGGTCGGTGGCCAGGGGGTGCGTCGTGGTCGGAGGGGTGGGACGAACGCGAGGCAGACGCTGTTCGCGTTGACGCGGACGTGGCCGTCCTCGAAGAGCAGTCGGTAGCCGATGAGGTCGACCACCGACTCGGACGGCCGGTCCTCGTTTTTGGAGCGCGTCGTCAACTGGTCTCGTCCCGCCGACTGCTGCCGCATTGACGTGGCGCTGCAGCGACGGCGCTGCGACGCCGCCGACTGCACCGTCGTCAGCGACACGCGCAGCACCAGATAGCAGACGCTGAACAGTGGGCCCAGATCGACGGGTAACCAGCGCACGCAATGCAGGACAGCACAGACAGCACCCGTCTTCGGCGGCGGACTGGAGCTCTTGCGTGGGAATCTCGGCGACCTTGAGGAAGTCGTGCGCGTTCACGCCCACCGACTCGAGCACGAGGCGCGGCTTCTTGGGCAGACTGCGCCGAATGTCCTTGCAGAGGTAGGCGCGACAGTCCGCTCGGTGCTCGCCTGCATTGAGAGGGGTTGGCTGGCGGTCGGTCGCCAGCCGGCCGTCGCCTCGTCGAACATACCGATCGCCTCATGGCGGACGTGCCCGAAAGCGAGACTGCATCTGGGGCTCACGTCCTCGTCCTCGACGCCGTCCTCGTCTGCCGCGCCCGCCGTCGGCGCCTCCAGACAGCGCCGCTTCGGCGCCGAAGAGTAGCTCAGGTTCCGCAGCAAGAGCGTCTGGCGGATGAAATACTCGAGCTAAGCGCGCACCCCCAATATGGCTTACAAACCCAAACCTTGGCTCGGCTCGCACCGGCCAGATATCGATAGATCTTGAAACTTTCTGAATGGGTGCACGCATTCTTGTCGGTCGCTGGCGAAACGTCAGCGCAGAAAGATACGGACTGGTGAAGTCGTCACGCCGCTCCGCGACGAGTCTCGTGTCGGCAGCCTCTCTGGGATTGAGCTCTTCTGCCGCCAAACTTACATCACCATCCGCGTTTGTCAAAAGATTCTCGTGTTGCGCTCTCAGCTAAAAGAAGCTCGCTTTAGCGCAGACGAGCGGAAAAAGCCAGCTAAGATGAAGTCACGCCACGTTGTTCTCATATTTGAGCCTCCGACGAAGCGGCGAAGCGAACTTTTTCGTCTTCCGCGGAAAGCTTTCCGCCAAAAACGAGTCCTCAGATTTCAGCGATGCCGACATCCTCCCGTTCTCCATCCACCTCCAACAATAGAAACAACAACAAAATAGACCGATGGATTTGGGATTTTCAAAATAGCGACGAACGTGCGCACGCACGCACACACAGTCAATATTACGCCCAAAGGTACACGCCGCAAGAACAAATACGGTTGAACATTTTCAGCGTCAATAAACGTTTTATTGTGCCGTGTAGTCACGGTGTAACACAGACGAAAACATGTCACTCGTTTCGAGGGTGGGCTCTTCATGGCAGTTGTTCAGTCGCTGCAACACTGGGCGCACGTCAACGGAATGTGTCCAGAGGCGTAGTGCAGTTGTTGTCGGCATAGAGGACGAGAATGGCAGGCGGCTCGTCCGAGTCGGTGGCGTCGTCGAATTGGCGAGCGGCGGCGGAGACGTTGAGCTGGCCGCTGTAGAACTTCTCGCGGAGGCGGCACTCGAGCGTCGTGGAGGAGCGGTCGGCGCAGTAGACGGCCGTGACGACGCCCAGGGCCAGAGCGACGTAGCAGAGCTGCGCCAGCAACGCCCAGTCTCGCTCGCGTCGCTCCCCGCTCGCTGGCTGCGCCGAGAAAGCCAGCTTCCGCGTGATCCCCGTCGTCTGCGCGGCACAACGGCGTCAGTGACCCTCTTCTTGCCCTTGGCTAACCAGCTACACTATCGGTCTCACCACGGAATTTCGCGTGTAAATTCCTCGCCTGGAGGCCGAGAAGTCCGTATCCGTTACCGTCACTTTTCTGCCAGCGCCCGGCAAGTTGCGAGCACCGAAAAATTTCGAAATGCTCTTGCCCTGGAAATAGGAGAGTCACGCTAGGTTTCGTTGTCTGTTTGCTCTGGCTTACTCACGGGTCTGCGGTGTCTGGCGTTGACAAGCTGGCCTTTGGAAAAGCCGAGGCGACTGCCCATGGCGGACGCAATCGACTGGCGCGCTCTGGAAAGGCGGCCGTTGCGCTCTGCGCCCGCTGTCAGGCCGCCTCCGACCGCCAACAGCTCCACCGACGGCGTCAGCTGCGGACGACTCGCCAACGAATTGGACACCGACAGGTTCATTGTCGCGGTTCTAGTCGTCTTCCGAAGGCGCGTTCTCCTTTGTTGCTCAACTTGTGTGTGAACAGCCGATTTTCCTGTACAGAATAGGTACGGTAGTAAAATAGTCGTAGTACGGTAGGTACTGTTAGGGAAGTACAGTACAATTGGTTGTACCGGGGTTGTATGCTTCTTGCTGCATTGCACCCAGTACTGCATCAGACTGGTTATTTTCAGTGATCGCAGGATTAATTCTCTTTGCTCACTCGCTAGTTAGTGGCTAGTATGTACCTAGGTAGGTAGGTGTAGGGGAGTGAAAAAGACGAGGCTTTCGCCTTTCTTCCCATCTACGCCTTCCCAGTCTCATTATTCACAAAAATGGATCTTATGATCAAAAATGGATTCACAAAATGAGACAATTATTGAAGGTATGCTAAATTTGGTGATAGTGGTTGGGCGCTGAAGACCGATTTTTTGCTAAATGCTTTTAGAAACGGAAATGTTGAAAATGTTGTACTTTCTACGCATGAACAGAAAGATGGTGTTGCAAACCTGAAATAGTCAAGAAGTGTTATCCGGTCGTTGTCGGTAGGTGTATCGGGTTTATGAGTACGATGTATGTGGGATGTCAGTGACGCAGCGCAGCGCGGCCGCGAGACACTGCTCGACTCGGTTGCAGAGAGCCCACTCTGTCGTCCGGCCCACGCCGGAAATGTTCGGCTTGACGATGGGGGACGTAAAGCAGCTTATTGTCTCTTCCTTTAGACGACTCAGGCTTTGCAGATCCTGCGGTCGGGGGATAACGAGCTGCTGAACCCAACCAACGTTGCGCAAGGCATGGCAAATTGACGAGCAGCAATTAGGCGATGGGCGTCGCGATCGCGTATCGCGACCGACTGCGCACAGACAACACTGCTACGCTCGAAAGAACAAATAGACATGTTATGACGACGGCCCTATAGAATGTGCGCACGGGAAGCCTCGCGATCCGTCGACGCCGCCAATGCACAGCTTACCAGCTGCGGCGCTGGATGCTAAGGCAACTGCCGTTTTCAAGGCCGCTTACGTGTGCGCAACGTCGTACCTTTCA